>CBVK0102007718.1:0-44951 GCA_900067695.1 Picea abies
CAGGATAAATGTTGTGTCTCTTGTGATTGTGTATTTCTCAGTGATCTTGTATTATGCTATTGTTATCTATTGAATGCAAAGAACTATAATAATGACTTAAACATTAACAAGGGTTAACTCCTAGCTTTTCCACACATGTTCTTTTCTTTCCTTCAGTTTAACATTTTCCCCCAAAGTCAACTTAATATTATAACATTGTACTTAGGTAATGGCTTTGGGTTTTCTTTGTCCCCATGATGCATGAGACTATAGTCTAGTGGGGACAACCAGACTACTGAGTCTCTCATAACCTCTTCATCAAGAGGTGGGGGACATTACACATCAGCCATAGTCAGGATCCAAATGACTATGCAACAATCAGCTAGTAGCACACAACCACTACAATGCCATCAGCCATAGTCATCCTGTATGACTATGCAGCAATCAGCTAGTAGCACACAACTACTACAATGCCATCAGGCATAGTCATACCTATGATTATGCAGCAATCAGCTAGTAGCACACAACTACTACAATGCAATCAGCCATAATCATAGTCGATGTCTCTATAACTATGCAGCAATCAACTAGTAGCACACATCTACTACAATGCCATCAGCCATAGTTATAGTCTCATCCAGTAGCACGAAGCTACTCCCATAGTCCTCACAACTATGCGTGTGATGTTTCTTCTCTCATTAGGTTCGACAATGCATTACACCCTCATTCACCTCACATGACTGATCTAGGGAACCCCCTTGGCCAGAGGGGTTAGCCGGCATGAGAAGAAAAACAACACACCTCCCTCTCAACGAGGGAGGACATTTTGTATCACGCCAAGCTTGTCTCTGGAGCACCTCTAGTCTTTTTCACTCCTAGTCAAATCAGCATGACTAATAGGAGAAAGATAGCGCCTAGGCCATTCACCACTAGCCAAGTCAACATGGCTAATCTTGTGACTGAATGTATCATTCTCCCTTGGTCAAATTAGCATGACCAATCCAGGAGAACGTTTGTCCAATGCTACTCATATGTCCATCACCTTGGACAAAAACTTGTTGAGAATGTTCGCAATCTGCTCATCTGTGGATGTGTACTGGAGCTTCATTGCTCCCTTCTGCATCATGTCTCGGATGAGGTCCTACAAGAAAATTTTGAAGCGACACTGCTTCACGGCTTGCAATACTGGTTGCTATATACTCTGCCTCTGTTGTATTGAGTGCCACTGACGTTTGCTTCCTGCTCAACCATGAGATCATATTGATCCCAAATTGAAGCAACATCCGGAAGTACTCTTCCGATCTACTGCACTCCCTACCCAATCAGACTCTGTATATCCCTACAGCTTCACATCTCCATCTGAGGCATATCTCAATCCATAACCACTCATACCACGTAGGTATCTCAACATATGTTTTGTTGTCAACCAATGTACATGTCTAGGTTCAACCATGTAGTGACTCAAGGCATTCACTGCAAGACATATGTTCGGCCTGGTGTTAACCAGGTACATCAAGGATCCAATCAATTGTCTATTTACCGTGGGATCCACCAAATCTGAAGATGAATCACTCGATAGCTTCAGATTTATCGTCATGGGTGTGGCCATGGACTTGCATTGCATCATCTCAAATCTCTACAGGATCTCAATAGTGTATTTTCCTTAGCTAAGGAAAATCTTATTTGATCTCTGTCACACCTCCAATCCCAAGAAATAATGCATCAGACCTAGTTCCTTCATATCGAACTATGAAGCAAGCTCCCTCTTGCACCCAACTATGAGCTTCTCATCTCCTGTCAAAAATAGGTCATCCACATGTAGGATCAATGGAGAACCATCCCCAATCTCATCAAATAACTGTCTGATCTGGCATATCGTGCCCTGGGTGTCTGCTTAGGCCCATACAAAGCCTACTTCAATCTGCAAACATGAGACTCCTTCTCATGTATCTTGTGGTTGCTCTATGTACACTTCTTATGACTACTGGAGCAAGTGTCTCTTCATAATCTTCTCCCTCTTGCTGGGAGAATCCTCGGGCCACAAATCAAGCTTTGTACATCTCTATGTTGCCATCCGCAGCATGCTTGATCTTGTTGATCAACTTGGAAGTCACCGCTGACTTCCCTTCTGGTCTCAGAACCAAGGCAAGAATCCATATCCCAATATTTCTTACTGGCTTCCTCCTCTATCACTGAAACAAGGGAATCCTCCCAGGAGGTCTCATATCTCCTCAAAGCCTCTGAAGCTTCGATCTAGTTCCCTGTCTGTCGATCCTGGAAGACGTCTCTCTCTCCCATTTGAATCTGAGGAGGAATACTTTATGAATGAAAGTCTCTAAGCAACTAACTCTCTCTGAGATCAGGCTCACTCTGAGTCTGCATGCTCCTATGAACTGTCCTAGGTGCTCCTCCCTACTGGATCCTGAGGGCTGACTCCCTCTGAACTCTAGCTCCTTCTGAGTTGAAACTTGGTGGGGCCGCCTGCCTCACCACGAGTGGGCCATCTGCTCTTCCTCATGATATGGTGCATCAATGCCATATATCTGTATCTCCTTTGCATTATGCAAAATATCATTCTTTTTGGTCACTGTAATGATTATGGGTAAGGCCCTTCTGGCTCTACTAAGTTCTAACTCTTCCTGATGATCTAAAGAGTGATCAACTAAACTAGAGGGATTTGTACAGTCATCTTCGGATCCTTCTGCTCCTTATAAGTGCTCTCCATATGAGATACTATGTATCCGCAAAATTACCCTTCTTGCCAAAAGGTTCCGACTTCGTCCTCCTCTCCTTCATTACATGGATGTGCACAACTCTATGTCTGGATAGTCTGCTCCATGTCTCAACTAGAGACCATCTAAATTGTTTCCTCCTGCAACCATCATTGTGGCTCCCTCTCAGAGCTATTACCTGTGACCTGCCCGAAACAAGAAACTAGAACAACAACATCTCCATGGTACATGAAATTTACAAGATAACCTGCCTGGAACAAGGTCAACCAAGAACATCTCCTAGAGGAGATCAATTTATCTTGTAAACAAGTGCATTATTAATATGAGCATTTACTTAATGGTAATCGTACCAACAATAATCAAGTGTTACTAAACTAGCAATAGCAATAACAATAATAGAATTCTAAAGACTGTTATTCTAGTTACAACACTTACTTAAATTGCAGCAATATAAAATATCAAACCTGATATGAAAACCTGGAGTTTAGTTGTTGTTGTCCCACTTGAGTTGTCTTGTATAGTTTCTCCTACTCCCCGGTCATGTGCTTGGAAGCACCACTAGCTAAAAGACATACTCTTCATCCTTTGACTCCTACTCTTCAACATCTACTGCATGTGCATGGTGCTTCTTCTTTCCTTTTTTCATGTCTAAGAGGACATTGTGTGGCATAATGTCCCATCTCCTTGCCGTTGTAGCATCTGATCTTTGACACATCCTTTTTATAATGTGGTCTCTTAGATTTCATCGATTACCTTCTTCCCTTTCTTTCCTTTTCTTCACTTGAGCAGCAAGGGCTTGATTTTCATCATCATTTGTCTTATGTGACTTGGATATCAATTTGGATTCCTCTTGGGTGTAGTCCGCCCATAGCTTGTTAAACTTGGGCAATTTGCTTTTGGTGCAAATCCCTTGAACAAATGGATCCCGAGAGGAGGGAAATCCAATGAGTGTAGTAGTCATGAGTTTAGCGTCTTCTATTGGATCTCCAATGGCTATTAACTCGTCCTTGATCTGCGAGATCCTCATGAAATAGTTGGCTATTGTTTATGGCTAGTTCATTGTCACGTTTCTGAGTTGATGCCTTAGAGTAAGCTTTCGACTGGGATTCTTACTTTCATAAAGTCTGGTTAGGGAATCAAACATTTCCTTTGGTGTCTTCAGTTCTAATACATTAGGTATCAGATGATCCTTTATTGAGTCTGTCAAGATCTTCTTGGCCTTGACCTCATTCTTCCCGAACTTTGTTTTGGCGTTTTCTTCTTCTGGTTCTGGAAGCATCTCCTTAACATGATCCAATAACTCATTCTTTTCTAGAATGACGAGAATTTTGTGCTTCCAAGATCTGAAGTTATCTGCTCCATCCAATCTATCTTCAACTCTCATGCTAGTTGTGACATTTTCGCTGGTAGAAACCCTAGCTCTGAAAAACTTCAATTTTTCAAACTTCACCAAACTGCAAACTGAGGGTTGCAGGGGATGCGATAGGGTAGGGCGCACTACTCTGTGTAAAGGTAAGTCCCAACACCTTTGGAACTAATGCTCAACGAGCTTGACAAAGATATTATGGTGCAGCGGCAAGGTGTTGCTGATAGTGATCTTCCTTCTAGTGATCAAACTGTTCTAAAGTTAACCAACTCTGAAACCATGTTAGATTATTCTTATTTACAGAGCATTAGTGTTACCAGTGTTCTTTTACTTCATTACCATTAACATATATATCATGTACTGAGTAGTAGCAACATAAACAAGAGACAAAAAGAACACAAGAGATTTATCCTGGGAAAATCCCAAATGGGGAAAAAACCCAGCAACCTTTCTTAGATAGATTTCGTTCACAAAGCAAGTCCAAACAGATAAACCCTAGCACAAAGGCTAGCTCAACTAGAAATGCCACCACAGCTACAATAGCAGCACTATACCAAGATAGTGCACCTCCTCAAGGAGTAGAGCACAAGAGAGAGATACCAAAAGACTAAACAAGAAGAAATTGAGTCACTGCAGCAATTGCGTCATCTTCTCCAAACTTGCGCCTTGCTTTTGTGTATCTGAGAGAGTGTGAGTGAGTGAACAAATGAGCCAAGATGTCCTCTATTTATAGTCTTCCTGGCCACTAGACTGGGCCGATTTCTTCTCTGGAAAGGTGTCTTTTCATTATTCCTTATTCTTCTGGGTTGACTTCTCTTCTGAGGTATTTCAACATCTGTTCAATGGATCTCTTGCATCTGGAATATTCTTCGCATCTAAGAAAGGTCATCTAGGAGGGAAAGTTCCTCCCGTAGCTACCAAAACATCAACAATGTTATGGTCTGAAATGTATTTCTGCATTAATTAAATTCAGCAATCTACTTGTTTGATTGAGATCATAAGGACTTTAGTCACGTAGGGCTTGGGATTTTCACATGGTATTTCTTGTGGATTGAGATTCTCTAGGATTTGAAACAGTAAATCAACTGCAGGGAAGAAGGATCGGCACCGAGAAGGTTTCAAAGTTTCATTTTCATATTTGGGAGTTTGTGCAGTAGATCTCAGAGATGGCAATAGCTAGCTTTAGGTTCGAGGACAAAACGGATGGTGCCTCGAACTCTTATCATGGAAGGTGAGGGTTACACTCTTACTAGAAAAGAATAATCTCTGGGATATTGTCAAGGACATTGTTATTCCTCCTACAGATCCACGGGAATTGGTAGCTCACAACAAGAGGGAAGTGAAGGCCAAGCGAATAATCTTGGATGCCATAAAGGATCATCTGATCCCTCATGTATCCGAGAAGAAGACAACAAGGAGATGTTCGAAGCCCTGGTTAGCCTCTACCACAGTCAGACCATAAACAGGAAGATGATATTGTGGAATGTTATCCCCATTTTGTGGGATAACTAAGGAGATCATGTCTTGAGGCCCTCAGGTTGCAGATATGGAGTGTCGAGAGACTACATGACCAGCAGTGTCCACTTTCACATACGGAAGCCCGCTCTATCACCACATTCTGATCCATTGTCAGTGCATCCACCACACCAGCTAGCTTTTGAAGGCAGATGGGCCTTGCTCCATGCGGTACAAGTTAGGTATTGTGGCAGGTAATCACCCTAATATTTAAGGCATTTAAGCGTGTTGTATTTGAGCTACTTTTGATTATAGAACGCATGCTTGGACATTATGCTTTTGACCATGTTTCACCTTGGTGAGTGTCAAAGATTTCCTAGTAAGTGACCAACCTTTAGGGAAGGTTTGCAATCAAGGGTCCCTTGAGGGGTTATCGTACCATTCCCAACTATACTTACCACTTTCCGCTCATTACTTTCCCATCACACTGCCCTCTTCTAGGCCCTTTGACTTTAGTGACCCAAGAAGGGCATGTACCTCATTTCATGGGAAGAAGGGGTTGAAGGCCTAGAGGGATTGTTGTTGGCTAAAAAAGATAAAAGCCCAGATATAGACCTTCCAGATGCTTCGCCCAGGGATCCCCGAGAAAGCAATAAAATGTTTCTCTATAAGAAATGGGGGACCCACAAGAAATAAATGATAATGAATGCTTAGGGGTTAGTTGGAGGATGGGAGGTCTCATCACGAGTCAGCCTATCATGATCATGGGTATTTAGTGGTATGACATTACCATCATCTGGTCACCAAGCGAGGGTAGTGGCTCTCAGTTACACAACTGAGAGAAAGGGGGTCTCATCACAAGCTAGCCTTCTCATTTCCTCAAGGTATTTGTGAATGACATTTTCATTATCTAGACACCGAGCCAGGACAGTGGCCTTCAACTCGTTCCTTAAAACATGAAAGAAATAAAGAATGGAAAGAAGATGGGCTTGGAAAAAGTGCATCGCAAACGAAGGTGCCACACACCCTTTACAAAGGCACCCATAAATGAGATAATACGAGCCCTTGTATGTCATGAAACTTATCAACCTATGAAGTCTAAACCCCTTTCACCTCATCATCCACTACATAACCTTGAAAGGCCATCCTTAGGAGCATCCCCTACTTGAGGGTTTTGGTCTATCTAATAGGACCTTTATGACACCCCTCCCATACTTAAACTTGGTCAATTGTATAGGGTTTTTGAGCATTTGTTTAATTTGATGACGTAGTTTTGATGCACATGTTTAAGTGCCTTTCTTATTAGATGTGGTTTACACTTGTCATGATATCTTTGACTTGAGATCTTTGGAGGGCGTACCCTTTTGTTTTGCAGGACCTTGCTTGGTGACCAGTTTTGGGAGAACAAGCCTAGCTTGGGCTTCCATGGGGCAAGAAGCCCACAGGTTGGATGTTGCAAGCCCGCACGCCGGATCACAGAGACATGCCTTTGGAGGCTTACATGGCATCATGGAGGATCTTACCCAGCCCCTATTACCCAAACGACTGGCCTAGGAGAGGCAAAACGTCATTATTTGAGGCTTGATGTCATGCTTGAGGGGGTTTGGTGGTGATGGAGTTATTGCACATTGACACTTGGCATGTTTTGACCGGAGGAGAAATGGATTGACCCTAGCACATGAAGAGGAGGCTCAAGGAGCCCCAACAACCTCCTTATTTTTCTCCAACGACTTGGAAAAGTGTCAAAACGTCCCCTAAAGGGGTGACGTCATCTTATTTTTAGGGTTTCTTATGTGCTAAAGTGAAAATTAAATATTATTATTTAGTTCAAGGGGTAAGATAAGGGTTGTTGACCCCTCATCTTATGTTTTACCCTTGCTAAGTGGACAACCAATGTTTTAAGACTTTTGTATAAATAGAGATCATGTGAATCTCATTTCATAACATAACTCTCCCATTGTGAGAAGTATTTGGCTTAAATTTTCGCTACTCTTGGTGATTATGGTGTTTCTCTCTTGTGAAATGTCTTTTGGTGAATGGATGAGGAGTGATGTGCACCCCCTAAAGACTTGCTCTCTTGGCTCTTGGATGAATTTTGCATGGTAAACTAGGGTTTGATATCTCATGTCTTGGATTAGGTAAGGAAAAAATCTGCTCTCTTTCTTGCTTATTTTGGTTATTATTGGTGGAAACCCTAGGGAGAAGTATGTTGGATACACCCTCCATCATTGCTTCATCTTACTGTTAAGGTTATAAGTCTTTCTTGAGCAAGGGTTGCTAGGAGGAATACGAATGTATATACCCTCCTAGATTTACCCTAAGTTGGTTGGCATACCCTAGGGAGTAAGAGGATTTACATCCCTAGGGTTGTTGTTGATCTAACTTATGCTTTAAAGACCCCATTCACCCAATTTTAAAGGCACTAATCTGAATATTTTGCATTGGAGAAACAAAATAGTTGCATTGGGAAACGTGATTTTCTGTCATTTCAACTTTCTGCAATCTGGGTTTTGTTTATTGTGCCTAGCGCACTTCTAAGCCACTAGGGCGTCCCCTCTAAAGGGGTATTGCTTCTTCTTGTTACAAACATTCATCTTCAGCCATTAGGGCTGCAGAAACCCTAATCAAACTCTCTTGAATAACTCTTAACTCAACTGCTGAAAATTGCTAATATTTTGCCCATATAACCTAGTAATCATAGCGCATCTTTTGGTAGATTTTTGGCAAGTTTTGACAGTTGAATCTCTTGCTGTAATAACTTGTTTGTTACAGCCATAAGGCTGATTTATATTGCTGCAGAAAGTGTTTACAACAGCCTTAACTTTTATGCTAGTATCTTGGTCTTTGAATCTTGAGTTTCACTAGTGTTTAGCCAGTTTATCTCTTGCACCTTTTACTTGATTTCTACCACTTGTTTAGAAGTTTATTGTGCCATTTCATCGCTGATATATACTGTTACTAACTGATGCTATTAGGGACAGGAAGCTTAACTTGCTTGTCCACTTGATATATTGCATTGTATTATTGGTTTTCCTTGTGTCTTGGGCAGGTATTATCTCTTGGTAGGTCACTCAAGGCTTTGGCAACCTCAAACAACCCTCAAGACTCATCACCAAGTTCCCTTTTCCATCTAGAAATTTGACCTATAGGGGCATCCATTCATACATCACATTTTCAGTCTCAATCCCCCCTAAGGTCACCGGGATTCCCCCCTTGAGGTGACTACCCCACCTCTAAAGTGACGGGAACACTTGCTGAAGGTGACAGTGGGTAGGTGCTCTCAAAGTTGTCACCATGTGGTGGTTGGGTCGGGCTTTGCCCAACCTACAACTTGTGCGATAACAGCGGAACAAACTCAAATCCATAGTGATGACAAGATCAGACACAATCACTAGTGACCTTCTGAAGATCACACAAATTCGTGATCAACTTGCAACAGTGGGGGAGAAGGTTGAAGATGCGGAGCTAGTGAACATGGAACTTAATGGATTCCCAACTTCATGGGTACATTTGTCAAAGGTATTTGTGCTCGAGAAAACCTTCTTGATTTTGCGAGGCTTTGGGATGACTATATCCAGGAGGACACTCAGATGGAGTCAAAGGCCAACAAGAAGGATGGTGATGAGAACCTAGCTCTAGTTGGTCAGTCAAATAAGGGAAAAGGTAAGGGACCCAACAAGGGCAAGGGAAAGAGTGAGGAGTCAACCTCACGACTAGGAAAGAAGGACTTGAGTAAAATCAAGTGCTTCCTTTGTCATGAGAATGATCATTATGCATCACAGTGTCCAAAGAAGAACAAGGGTAAAGGGAAGTAGCAATAGAAGCAGGTAGCAACCTATGCAAAAACTCAAATGAATGAGTTTGCTTCCAAGTTCAAGAAGGATTTCTCATTGGTATCTTGCCTTTCTACCAGTGCAATTCTGAGGAATGCATGGTAAGTGGATAGTGGGGCATCTTGACATATGACATCATCCCATGCAATTGTTTTCTAGTATGAAGAAAGAGTACTCAAGAGTACAACTTGATCTTGGTTATGATGCCAAGTATCCAATAGCAGGAGTTGGTACTATTCCCTT
The DNA here is from genome assembly GCA_900067695.1 of Picea abies. Classification (NCBI taxonomy): domain Eukaryota; kingdom Viridiplantae; phylum Streptophyta; class Pinopsida; order Pinales; family Pinaceae; genus Picea; species Picea abies. The sequence continues at coordinate 9,609 of CBVK0102007718.1, forward strand.
CCAGCTCGAGTCAAGTAATTCTATAGATTCTAACGATGTCTTGTTTGTTCCAAGTTTCAGGAAGAATTTGCTTTCAATTTTAGTCATGAAGGATAACAGATTTGCAGTTGAGTTCAAGAACCAACAAGTTCTCATCAAGCCGAAGGATTCTAGCCCAGATACAGCTCAGGTAATAGGGGTTAGAGAAGGTAATTTTTACAGGTTGCAAGGTGAACCTATTCGAGCCTTGGTGCATAATAGTGACAGCTTGTGCGAGTTGTGGCACGAGAGGATGGGGCACCTGCATCACAGGGTGTTTCCTATTCTGAGGGAGATAGCCCAGGCCCCCCAGAGTTCAGTATTGAGCAGCATGGTGTATGCAAAGGGTGCATGTTTGGTAAGTATGCCAAGGTTGCTTTCCCAAGCAACGAGCATAGGTCTAAGGGGATTCTAAACCTAGTACATTCGGACCTTTGTGGATCGATGTTAGTAGCGTAACAGAAAACATGTAGTATGTTTCCTTTCTTGATGATTTCTCGTGCAAGACTTGGATCTACTTCTTAAAGACCAGAGATGAGGTCTTCAACGGGTTTCAAGAGTTCAAAGCTCTAGTTGAAAACCAAACAAGGAAGAAGATCAAACTCTTGAGATTAGACAATGGAGGAGATTAGACCTCCAAGGAGTTTGCGGGTTTCTGCAAGAAGGAAAGAATCAAGAGGGATCTGACAGTTCTATACAACCCACAATAGAATGGGGATGCAGAGCGGAAGAATCAATCCATCATAAGGGCTGCTAAGGCCATGATACATGACCAGGACTTGCCCATGTTTCTTTGGGCAGAGGCATGTAACACAATCGTCTACATCCAAAACCAGTGTCCTCACAAGATCTTGGAGGACAAGACACTAGAGAAGGCATTCATTGGTGTGAAGCCAGAGGTGAGTCATTTTCACATCTTTGGTTGTCTAGTTTATATCCATGTACTGACAGAGAAGAGGACCAAATTGGAGCCCTCTAGCAAAAAGGGTTTGTTTGTGGGTTACAATGAGACTTCAAAGGCTTACAAGGTCTATATTCCAGAGCAGAGAAAGACAGTAGTAAGCAAGGATGTAAAGTTTGAGGAAGAATTTGCATCCAGGAAGTCACACAAGCCTACTCTAGTGGTAGAGGATGAGGAGCAAGAAGCTCCAAAGGTTGAGCCGGGGTCACCAGTGATTTCCAGGGTAATATAGCAGCCTTCAATTGAACAAAAGGAGACAGGAGCCCCTTCCACTTCTGTCAGGAGACCTCGATGATTCAGTCAAACATTGAGGGATGCTCAAGAGCATGTTGAGACTCCTAGGAGCACATGCAAAATAATAAAAAAAAAATACTAACGGGCAGAATATACACATTCTTTGTGGGACATATAATTACTCAAGACAGAATAGAGACAAAAATAAAGGAGGCAATATATTATTTATCTCAACAGAAAATAGTACAATAGCACACTCAACTTCTTATAGCCTTATCTTCATCAGTAAAACCCGTACTCCTGTAGCTTGAGCTTGGATTCCTATAGCTTGTACAAACACATACGGATCGGGATTCTCTTGTACATCCAACCCATACACGATATAACCTCGATTTTTCTTTTGTTGCAATCTGCGAATGACACTAAGTGGCTAAGACCCTACTCAATCTATGTATACAGAGATACGGGTTGCCCCATGGCCGCACAGCCAACAGTTTGTGTCTTAGCCCGCCTCTTCTCTCTTGTTCGAATGGTTATTAGATTGTTGGGTAACATACATTTTGTTATTCTTATTCCCTCAGCTTAGGGTTTATGTGTGGGCTCTCAAATCGTGGAAGATTCCAGCCATTGGATCTTTTGCAAGATCAATGGCAAGGACTTGTTCTTTCATTAACATAACTTAAAGGCTCACTATTTTACTTTTCCTCACTAATTTTCTTAACACTCCCTCTTAGTGAGGAATGGGTTCTCTAAGACACCCAATTTTTCTCGGAAGTACTCAAACTTTCCCTTTGGCAGAGCTTTGGTCAAGATGTCTGCAACTTGTTCATTGGTGGAAATATATTGAAGTTTTACTACCCCTCTTTGTACTTTGTCCCTGATGAAATGATATCTAATTTCAATGTGCTTGGATCTATCATGGAAGACTGGATTTTCGGATAATTTGATGCAGCTTTGATTATCACATAATATTGTGGTGGGATCCAAGTCTGTTTTGAAAATATTTATAAGCATTTTCCGAAGTCAAATGGCCTCACGACTTGCTTGGTTGGTTGCCATATACTTGGCTTCTGCTGAACTAAGTGCAACAGATTTTTGTTTTCTGTTGTACCACGATATCACACCTGAACCTAGGCTGAAGCAACAACCAAAGGTACTCTTTCTATCAGTTGTACTTACAGCCCAATCTGAATCAAAATAACCCACCAGATTGATTTGATCTCCCTGTAGGTATTGAAGACCAAATTCTATTGTAGCCTTCAAGTACCTGAGGATGTGTTTTGTTGCAACCCAGTGTATTTTCCTTGGATCTACCATATGTTGAATGACAGTGTTGACAACAAAGCATATATCAGGCCCGGTATTTATCAAATACAATAAGAATCCAAGCAACTGTCTATAGATGGTGGGATTCACCTGGTCTGACTCAGAAGAATTTAATTTCTTGAGATTTGTAATCATGGGCGTGGTCATGGGTTTGCAGTCCTCCATCCCAAATCTTTTGAGGATATCAATTGTGTACTTTCCTTGACCTAGGAAGGTCTCACCCTCTTGCTTCCAGATCTCAAGCCCAAGAAAGTAGTGCATTAATCCTAGGTCCTTCATTTCAAACTCTTTGGCCAAATCTTGCTTGCAGGCTGCTATTAGAGTTTCTTCTCCTGTGAGAAAGAGATCTTCCACATACAGGACCAGAATGAGGATGTCCTCCCCCTTCATAAGGAGGTATAGATTTGGATCAGCATCACTCTTGATAAATCCAATACTTTGTAAGTAACTGTCAATCCTGGAGTACCATGCTCTAGGTGCCTTTTGAGTCCATATAGAGCCTTCTTTAGTAGACATACATGGCTCGCTCTGTTGTGGACCTCAAAACCCCTTGGTTGTTCCAGATAGACCTCCTCTTCAATGTTCTCGTTGAGGAAAGCAGTCTTAACGTCCATTTGATGTATTCTCCATCCCATCTGAGTGGTAATAGAGATGATTGTGCGAATGGAAGTGTATCGGGCTACTGGAGCGAAAGTCTCTTCATAATCCACTCCTTCCTTTTGAGAGAATCCCCGAGCAACAAATATGGCCTTGTGCTTGTCAATGCTCTCATCCGCTGCATGTTTTATCTTGTATATCCACTTGGAGCTAACTACAAATTTGTTCAGGGGTCTGGGCACAATTTCCCACACATTGTTCTTTATTATGGAGGCATTCTCTTCCACCATGGAATCCCTCCAGGGCTTCCTTTCAATGGCTTCTTCAAAGCAAGTTGGTTATGATTCAATCATACTACTCATGAGCAGCATACCCTGAATACCTTAGAGGGGGTACACTTGTTCTAACTGAAGTTTTTGGAGACTCTACTTGTTCATTTGCTTCCTTCAGCAGTTGTTCAACCCATTTTGGTTTCCTTTTCTTGGAGGTAGTCGGTTGTTCTCCCTCTTGATATTACACTGTGGGAAGATCTGCCCCTTTTGATGAGATCTTCTCCTCTTGACTGGGGGATTGAGTTTCATAGATGTCCTTGTCTTGATATGAGTTTCGAAGGGCTCTCTCTTCTTCGAACTTTACGTCTCTGCGTAGGACAGTTTTCTTGATGGTGGGAATGTATATTATGTAGGCTTTGGAGGTCTCATTGTATCCAACCAAAATCCCCTTCTCAGCTATAGGATCGAGCTTAGTCCTTTTCTCAACAGGGTTATGGCAGTAGGCAACAAACCCAAAGATCCTGAGATGACTGATGTCTGGCTTCTTTCCGGTAAACGTCTCCCCCAGAGTCACATTTCCCAATACTTTGTGAGGACTTCTGTTTTGAATATAGACTGTAGTGTTGCAAGCCTCTACCCAGAGAAATTTAGGAAGATTCTGATCACGCAGCATTGCTTTTGCTACACCTACAACAGCTTTGTTCTTCCTCTCTAAGACCCCATTCCGTTGAGGGGTATAAGGGACAGTCAGTTCTCTTTTGATTCCAGCCTCAGCACAAAACCTATTGAAGGCATACAAGGTGTATTCTCCCCCATTATCAGACCTGAGGGATTTTATCCTCTTTCTTGTTTGAGTTTCAACGAGGGCCTTGAATTCATGAAACCTCTTGAGTACTTCTTCTGAGGTCTTTCCTGTCAAGAAGTAAATCTAGGTTTTCCTGGAGAAGTCATCAATGAAAGTGATGTAGTATTTGAACTTTCCTCCTATGGATAAAGAGGACATGGGACCATAGATCAGTATGAATTAGGTCCAAAATGCTCTTGGAGCTTAATTCACTCTTGGGGAAGGGTGCCCGAACATACTTGCCTAGAACACACCCTTTACATATTTCATGGTGTTCTGAAGTGAATGAGGACATCCCTGTCACAATCTTACCCAAGATTTTGAGGGCACCATGTCCGAGGTGAGCTACGTGCCTGTGCCATAACTCACAGTCTCTGGTACTGTTGTTGCTTGCTAGAGCGTAGTGGGAGTCAAACTGTAATTTATACAGCTTCTCCTTTCATACTCCAATGACTTGTTCAGATCCCTTGCTCAACCCCTTGGGCTTGATGTAGGCCCTTCGATCCTTGAAGGAGACCTCATAACCATTGTGTCTTCTAGAGCTGATACTGAGACCAGATTTTTCTTCAGTCCAGGAACATAGAGAACGCCTGATAGGTAGAGAGGCTTGCCAGACTCCCTCTCAAACCTTACAGTTCCAACTCCCTTTGGATGATAGGCATAGTCATCACCAAGTTCCTTTTCACTCAAACCCAAATTCCTTTTCACTCAAGTTGTTGAAGTAGTGCTTGTGGTCAGTCATGTGAGTGGACGCTCCACTGTCTATATGCCAGACCTCACTAGTTTGGGTAGAAGACATACAGTTCGTACACACTTCCTCTGCCATTTCTATAGAGGAGAGTTGTCCCAATAAACCTGGCTCTGATACCATGTAAAATAATAAATAAAAAAATATTAACAGGCAGAATATACACATTCTTTGTGGGACATAATAATTACTCTAGACAGAACAGAGACAAAAATAAAGGAGGCAATATATTATTTATCTCAATAGAAAATAGTACAATAGCACACTCGACTTCTTATAGCCTTATCTTCATCAGTAAAACCCGTACCCATGTAGCTTGACCTCGGATTCCTGTAGCTTGTACAAACACTGACGGATCGGGATTCTCTTGTACAACCAACCCATACACGATATAACCTCGATTTGTCTTTTGCTACAATCTGCGAATGACACTAAGTGGCTAAGACCCTACTCGGTCTATGTATACACAGATACAGGTTGCCCCATGGCCGCACAACCAACAGTGTGTCTCAGCCCGCCTTTTCTCTCTTGTTCGAATGGTTATTAAACTGTGTTACCACCCAAGGTTGCACATGGATGGACTTGCAGTTGAGCCGCCAAAGATGAACAAGCTATTGTTCAAATTCAAATTTCAAAAGTCCAGCCCGGCCCCGTGGTCCCTTGTACATTCTTCAAATTTTCGTATTTCCATAACCTGGCGGGGAATTGTAATAGATGAGGTAGTATGATGAACTTTGTAAAAGGTCTTTGCCACTTAAGACCCACTCTCCAATGCATTTACTCTGGGTTGTTTTTTTTATCTAGCAATTATAAGTTGTTTACAACAACTTATGATTGTTGGGTTTTTTTCACTCATTTCTCCAAAGCTAGAGTATTTGTATTAGTGTCTGGGCCTTAAAGTGATGTCTAAGCCTAGTGTCTAATCTATATTACCATACTAGTCATCAATTTTGAGTCACGTGGAAATACACTAAGTCCCCCTTAGGTTTTTTTTAATGTTTTCAGATAATATAAAATTTCCCGCAAAACGGGATATTTTGATTGTAATTGATGAATGATTTAAAAAAGTGGTACTAAGAGGCATCATATGCCTTAGGGGTATTCATTTTCCATCTCGGAATACCCACTTTATCCATAGACCACCTATTGAGAGAAAAATAATGGTTATTAATCATTAAAAAATTAAATTCTCTCGAAATTAGCCAAATAAAAGACAATTAAAAGGAAAATCAGGATTCCTTAAAATAAGGAAACATGTCTCCCACATGTTCCTTTTGTCTTAAGTCTTAAAGAGAGTTGTTGGATCTTTCCTAAAATGAGGAATGACTTATCCTTGAGTCGACTTGAGTCTAGTCGTTGTTTCCATTTCCACTAAAGCGTTTTTTTCCCACTTGCCAGGCAAGTCGCATGGGCCAACTCACACGCTTTTCTTGAATAAGAAACATCCACCGTTTTCTTTCACCACTCGACTTAACTCATCCTTTTTGCTTTTACCACTCACCATCCACCTAAACCTTTCCCATATTTTTTCTTTCACAACTCACCATTCACTCAAGGATGACTCGCCTTCTCATTAAGGAAACCCTAACCACTCACTTGGTTATTTAATAGAGGCGACCTACCTCTTGTAAGAGACTTGGAATTTTGCTAAGAGTTCGCTTGTAATACATTGTAATCTATCCATCTTCTATTGGAATAAAAAAGGCTTTGGGGGCTATTGTGGTGTAGAGCTCTCATGTGTGGATTCATGGTGATCAATTGTGTATGAGGTATACTTGTATTTAGCTTATTTTGAATTGTAAATTGTTATTATTGGCCTATGTTTGGAGTTATCTCCTTGTAGGATAGGAATAGAAAAGCTAAGCTTGCTTGATATTTCTATTAGTTTATGTATGTTAGATAGTTGTGAGATGCATGTTTATTTAGCTTAATGTCATGCTCTCCATGTCTTTCTAATATATGAAACACCATGCTTTTAACTCTTTTGTTGCAAGATTTGTCTTAGCATTGCAGGTTTACATCATTTGAAGGATAGGTTGAAGCGAGTGAGCTTCCTCCCATCTTCAAAGAGCTTTGAGAAGATCACTTTCCCTCTGTTTTCCTCTAACGAAGACTCCATTGCCCAAGACATTCCAAGACAACAAGCATTCTTCCTCTCTCCTTCTCATAATTTCTTATAAAATCTTTCTCTTGGTTACCTTTCTTGCATGTAATAGTTTTTTGGGCATTTCAAATTCAAATCTAAAGTTAAATAGCTTGCATGCATAAGTAAGATTTAGATCTAGATTATTATTATAAAACGAATTCATTTTTAGCTAGATCTACTTCAAATTTGCTTGCTTTTAACTAGTATTTCAAAGTAAAATCAATAGGTTAGAAGCTGTGCAATTTACTGGGTCATTAAATGAATATTTGGCAAGTTGTAAGTGCCATTGCTTTGCTGATTTAATATCAGCAAAGAAAGATCCTAAGGGGGTTAGCTTTTTAGCTTCCTCTCCTTAGTTCCTTTTTTGTTGGTTTGCCATAATTTTTACTTAGTTTTTTTTAATTTATTAGGAGTGTTCCAAAACACTTTGAAAGTGTTTTTGGGCATCTTGTAGGAATAATTGTTTGTTGTTTTTACACAGAAGTAACAGGTACAAGGGGAGATTCTGGCGAATTTTTGAAGATTTAACCTTTCTCAGAAACCCTTCAAGCAGTTGGGCACCTTCTTACCTTGAGAAAATTTGTTGAAAACTTGTAAGCCATTGATCCGGAACTACAAAGGATCAATGTGCATTCTCACAAAGAAGAAGAGTTGTAATCATTTCAATAAAGCGACATAGGCTACACATTGCCTTGCCTTGTCCTCGTAGGGGGACCGGTGTCGATGTCTTTTCTCTTGCTGTGATTACTTTCAGATTTTTGCTTAAGTTTTTCTAACTCCTAAAAAAGATAAAAAGAACTTACGTCACCTAACTTATTGATAAAATAAACCACAATTAGAGTAGTTGTTTTTTTAAGCTCTAGCTTAGATCCACCTTGCATGTATCATCCATATAGAACACTAATTGCTAGAATAGTTTCATTTTTGTTATATATTGGAAATAAACCAGTTGGCTATAAACCCTAGTATGCTCTTCCCAATGTGACTACGCAGAGTGGCCATTGGGGATCAGAAAGGGAGTAGTTGACACATGCTAGTTTTAATTAGGAAAATCTATCTTATTGTGCTAATGTCTAAGACCTCTACCCTGGGTGGAGTGTGTTAAGTCAAGGGGAAACTTTGAGATCTAGGTTCTCTCCCCATTGGACCTACAGCACACCCAGTCAGCAAGTCTATAAGAACCCAAGATTAGCAAGTAAGATAGGCCACACAAACACTTTTGCACACAAAGAGTGGGGACCCCGACTTTAATCCCCACTTCACTTTTATCCCAGACTAATATATTGTTCTTCCACAAATAATAAAATACTCAAGATAAAATAAACACGACATATTCAAAACATCAATTACTTTTCATGCACCGGTATTTACTTTCATCTATCTGATTGGATTATTTTACTTCAAAGTATTTACTATTCAAATCATCTATATTTGGAGTATGTTATAAATGTGATCGACTCTTTGCATGTATTGACAGGGTGTATCCTTTAATTCTATTTGAGTCATATGTTGCTATTATAAATCTCGTTTCATCATATTAACTCCTAGAAGTTGCTTTTATCATTCTTAGATTAAAAGCCTTAGATTATTTTCTTAGGGACTACCCTCCTTGGCTTTGCTAGGAGTTGGCCTAGATGGAGAAGTTGAGAGTAGAGGTGACAGTATCTCAGCTTGAAACTTGCCCCCAAGGTTGCACCCAATGGATTAAGATTTATCCACACTAACCCAAGGTGCAAATTAAGTGGCAACATTTTGGCGTCGTTGCCGGGGACAAATATTTTGTACCTGGAACACAACTATTGATTTGTTTTCCTTCTTTTTATGCTTTGTTTGATGCATCCTAGTGAACTTTAGAAATTGACTAGATCCATCTAACGAATCCACTGTCATTTAATTCTACAAGGCATTTTACGAGAAAGAATTCAAATGTTCTGCTTAATCTCATTTCTGAGCCTGAAAAGGTTTACCGAAGGAGATTAACCAAACTTAATTCTCGTCGGATCCTTGATAATCTTGAATCTGAATCTCTTTCTGATATTCACTCTTTATTTTTTGAAGTAGAAGTAGATATAATGGATAACTTGTTTTCCCCAATAGACTTTTGTCAGATGAATGGATATCCTCATGACATACTTGAGAAAGCAATTGAAAAACTACCAACTTTTCAGGGCAATAATGCAGTAACTGCTAAAAAACACATAAAATCCTTTCAATTGTGTATCGAGAAATGGTGCATGGGAAATGCACACAACCACATTGATGTTAAGATGAGGATTTTTGCCTTGTCATTGGAAGAGGATGCTTTTGATTGGTTCGCTACGCAGGATGATAACAAGTTCAGCACACTTAATGATCTAGTTAATGCTTTTCTTGAAAGGTGGGGTGATAAGAAAGAGCACCGGCATTTGTTGGCAGAGCTTCATACAATTAAGAAAAAGGAGAATGAAACCATGGAGGAGTTTAACAAGAAATTTGATGATCAGGTCAACAGTCTTCATATAGACATTAAACCTCTTGTTGCTTCAATTCCCATCTATTATATTGAAGCCTTTGGCGGTGAGTTGAGATATCAACTCCGAGATAAAGATCCAACAACTCTGAAGCTTGCACAAGAGGTTGCATTTAAGATTGATAGAAACATGCAAGCTTCAAGAAATTCAAATTTGCCTGGGTTTACTCGAGGAATTTCATCTAGCTCTAAACAGGCAGAGTTAAAGGATAAAATTGTTTCAACAGAAAAAGATTCTTCAATAGACCCTTTAAAAGAGTTAACTAAGGTAATAAAAGCCATGGAGGCAAATTATGCATCCTAGTTAAACGCCATGCAAAACAGATTAATTGCTATGGAAAGATCACAATATAATCGTTTTCCCCCTAAGGGAAATGGAAGACAAGAATGGCAGAAAAGGGGACCTCCACATGATCATAGACCTCCTAATCAGTTGGAAGCAACAAACATGGTAAATCATGAGGATCCCCCTACTGTAGAGCTTGTGAAGATTTCCATGAGGAATCAACTTGCCTAGTTTTTTGTCAAATCAATGAGCAAGGACTTCCAGAGACGAACAATTATGATAGCCATTCAAGACGTTCAGACTATATCAGCAATGTGAACAAACCTCACCTTATTTCAAAAGAGAAATGGAAACAATTTAAGGAAACTGACAATGTTACCAAGCTATATGGTGAGAAACCTACTCCTAAACAAATCTTGGAAATGGCTAAGTTTAAAGGAGTAACTTATCAGAGGAAAGAGAATGATCATGCAGTTAAGAGTTATAAGAATCTTCCCAAGTCAAATACTCCTCCAGCTACAGATTTAGATGTTGACCTGGGTAGTTGGATAAAGCATGCAGAAGTCTTAGTTCCTGTGTCAGAACTTATAAAAATCCCCTCACAGAAGGATAGACTGCTAAAAGCTATTGAGGATCCTACCGGAAGGAACTTGGAGAAGTTCAAGGAGAATATTATAAATAATCCCAGAGAGTATAATGAGGATGTACTAGTCATATTGCATAGTATGGATTGGACTAAGGAAGATCATCCTCCTTTCTTTGTTTCCTTGATGGTAAATAATCTGTTGTTACACAATTGTATGCTTGACTCTAGGGCTTCTTCTAACATCATCACCAAGAAGGTTATGCAGCAATTGAACTTAAATGTAACTCGACCCTATCATAATGTTTGTGCCATGGACTCAAGGGAGATTGACACTGTTGGCATCATTTTAAATCTGCATGTCAGATTAGCAACCCATCAGGACATCACAGTTGTTATGGATGTATTAGTCATTGATGTGCCAGATGCATGGGGAATGCTTTTTGTCTAGGAAGTGGGCTGCTACACTGGGAGGTCACATTCAAATGGATTTGACTTATGCTACCATCCCAGCCCCTGATAACACTTTGGTCAAACTTTACAGAGAACAAGAAAGGAAATTCCACATGGAAGATCCTAAAGAACCCATGAATTAGTACATATACCATGTGAGTGATATTGGAAACTATGCCATATGTTCAAACTTTCTAAATCCAATAAAAGATAAGTTTAAGGAAGACAAGGTGGATGAGATATGGAGAATGCACTTTGATGGTGCTCATTCAAGAGCGGGTAAAGGAGCCGAAAACGTCATTACTTCACCAGCAGGACAGTCATTCAACTTTGCTTTCATACTTGAATTTGATGCAACTAATAATGTAATTGAGCATGAAGCACTCCTACTAGGACTTGAAATTGCTAAGGACATGGGGATTAAAATTTTTGAACATCAAAGGCGACTCAAACTTAATCATACTTCAAGTCAAGAATAAATTTGCATGCAAAAGTGAAAGGTTGAGGAAATATAGAAATGTTATCTGGGACACCATGGAATTCTTTGATGCACTCAACATTACAGAAATTCCTAGAGAACATAACATTCTAGCAGACTGATTGGCAGTAGCTGCTTCTACTTTCCAACCAACAGAGGAACTAATAAATGGTGAAGGAAAATTTTAAGTTAATTTCAAACCATCAGTTCCAGACAACGTTGACCATTGGCAAGTTTTTAGAGATGACAAACAGATTCTAAGGTTTATACATAATGTCCAAGAGTTCTCAGGTTTCAATGTTAGTTATAAGGAAGAAGGGCAAGAGTATGAAGAAAGTGAGGATGATTGCAAAAAGAGTTCTTAAAGGACTTGTTGCACTAGAACAATCTTTTGATAGGCAGGACAGGCATAAGAATAAAAAAGAAAAAATAAAACCTGAGGATTATCTTGAAATAAATATTGGAACAATTGAGGAACCAAGAATGATAAAAATTGGAAAAGGTGTTGAATTTTCACTATGCTAGGCTCAAGCATGAGGTTTATTTCATTTTAGCATTTACTTGAACCATGAACAAATGCAGCTACACAATTTACAAGTGTTGCAATCACCAAGATCACAAGAAGAACAACCATGCACAAGAACACAAGAAATATCCTGGGAAAACCCTTCTCAACAAGGGAGAAAAACCCAGCAATCCTTTGCTATATTCTCAAGAGAAGATCCTCCAACCATGAAACCCTAATGCACACAAGAGGGTGCTCTACTACCTTGAAACTTGTGCCCAAGAGAGGTGCGCACTTCAGCCTTAGAAATGTACTTGCTGAAATTTCCAAATGACAAGTGACTTGTGTGTTTCCTCAATGGGGAAATCACCTTTATTTATACTAAACTGGACAGACCAAAAGTGGTGTTTGTTGGCACAATAGGGCCGACCTCAATAACTCATAAAATAATTAATTATTACAATAAACATTAATTATCTTTCACACATGGTGGAACCGACCTGTACCCTTTACATCACAATTAGGGTTACAGGTAAATCTTACTCTCAGACAATATAGCAATGGATCTCACACATCCACTAGTGCTCAGCCACTAGGGGCACGTCCACCTGTGCTCAGCCACAGGAACGTCCTACTCAACAGATCTATATCTCATTGAGTCCAGAGGAGAATCATCTAGAGTACCATCTCAAGCCTGACTCAACTGAGTCCACAAGGAAGGAGACCACAGGTCATAACAACTCAATCCAAAGTCTGACGCACACCCATCATGTTGTAACCTAGGTCTGCATCCCCTGCCTCTCCTCTCTTTTTCCCTATGCCTTCATCAATTTTTCCTTTTTCTAGTTGGTTAAGTCAGTTTCCCACTACTGAGTGTCTTAGCCCTTATTCATTTTTTAGTCTTCGCGCATTTCTGTTTCTGTTTTTCTGGAAGGATAAAATACATGTCATATTTGTTTTGGAATGTTTGTCATCACGTGTACCATTGATTGAGCTCACCGCAGGTCTACCAAGCCTTTTCTATGCACAGAAAATGCCCGTGCACACGACGCAGCAATCCAGAGCAGCAAATTTCGAGCTCAGACTGTGGCAACAGACATGTTAATTTTCGACAACGGAGATCCATCAAGTCAAATAGATCAACAGCTCTCATCCATTCGGGTTCCAGAATCGCGCAGGTTTTAATATCAAGTTCGAAGTACTGAGTTCCCGAAGCCTCCAAAGAGCCAAAGAGCCGAAGTCCCGAGAACCTGACACGTCGCTTCGGCGATTTTCCTTCAGAGTTTTCCGAGCATAACATTCATAAACTCCCGAACTCCCGAAGCCCATATTTCCGAAGAAAATCTGGACCGTTCGTCGGTCACGATACGTGGCAGCAGATCATTCACTTCGGAGATTTTCCTCCAGGAGATTTTCATGTTTCACATTCGAAAGTCCCAAAGAGCCAAAGACCTGAAGTCCCGAAGTAAATCTAGACCATCCATCAGAGGGGACACGTGGCAGCAGATCTTTCACTTCGGAGATTTTCCTCCGAGAGATTTTTCACGCTTCACATTTGAAACTCCCGAAACCCGGACTTCCGAAGAGAATCTGGACTGTTCATCCATCATGACACGTGGCGACAGATCATTCACTTCGAAGATTTTCCTCCAGGAGATTTTTCATGTTTCACATTTGAAACACCCGAAGCCTGAAAATCCAAAGTGAATCTGGACCATTGATCCCAAGTCAACGAGAACCGTCGATCCTTGTAGCAAGTAAATATCACCCGAATCATAGATCGTCATCAGATCGACGATCACGCTTTCTTGCAGGGACGTAAACTGCTCGAGCGTTAATTTTCCTAAGCGGTCCCGCTATTGGAACCATGGTATTTTTGGAAGGGTACGTGGCAGCTTGTGGTGGATTGCGTTCCCAAAGGCAATCTAGATCCAAACCACCCTCAACATCTCCCGCAATCACGTGCTCGAATGACATCGGATCACCGCGTCACCTCCGCGTCACTTCCACTCATCCCACTCACTACTCTCACTCCTCTCACCACCCAACACTTGTCCTCCGTTAACCCCCACGCTGATCTCCATCGGCGATGGCCCACCTCTCCAGATCAACGGTCCTTGTTTTTCAATACCGCCCCCTCTCACCTTTCACCACCTGTTCTCCACTCACTTCCCAACCTATCTACTCCTCCTCTCCCTACGCGCCACTTGTATCCTTCACTACACGTCGCCAACTCCATACTCTCGATACCTCCACCGTATTCACACCTCCTCTCACTTTGACATCTGTCTTCACACGTCATCTACCCTCGCGTCCATTCATCCCGTCTCTCGATTGGATGCTCGCCTCCACGTCTCCCCTCATGCCCGATGGGCCGACAACCATTCCAGCAAAGTTGTTGCACAGGTACAGATGGCATCTGACGGGGTCAATACAGAGTGTGCTTAGCTTATGAAAGCTCAGGCATAGATAGACAGTTAAGTCTCAGTCACAGGTCTACGCAGATTAGTCTCAAAAACACTTCAGCAAACTCTGCTCATGCAATTGGTTATCTCCAATGGCCTCCAACAGCTCGCAGACATGTCGTCGTTCAACACAGAGCTCTGCTCTGTCACTCCGAGGCCTATTTTCGGCCACTAAGTTCCTCCAGCACATGCATCAGTTCTGCCGCAGAGACAGTAGTAGTTTTATTTGTTTAAGTCCAACATTTTCCTAGATTAGATGCAAGAGTGGTCTTCTGTGTGTGACAAGAACCGTTATTGCTAATTAAGTCCAGTGTCTTAGTAAAGTTAATTATTTGATTTACGAACAGTTCCCTAAATTTAGGACTCAGTCCCCTAAGGACGAGAGCCTCTGCAACTCTTTTAAATAGTTAGTTTTTGGATATTGTAAAGGTCGGATTTTTTGAGGAAAAAATAGCAATACAACAGATCGGTTGGACCTGTTTTATGCATGGATTAAAGCTCTCTACCTGGTGAACATACTCTTGATGATAGTGTTTCGTTCAACTCTTCATGTGTTTTCATTCTTATCTTGAATACAGTTTTTGATTTGTGCAACGTACATTTCATTTCCTTTCAGCTATTGTACGACTTATTTTTACTAATATGCAACCTGTCAAACAGCGAATGCTTTGGTGAAGATTTGTTTTCTGCAACCTATGGGAGTTATTGTGTTTTGATACATGTTTGATGTCTTGAAATGATATTTTAAGTATTGGACTTCTTGCAGCAGATTATTCATTGAGTAGTGTGTCGTTTCCCTCTATTTTCTATTATTTCACTCGTCTGTCATTAGTGTGCCATCGGCCAAGGAGGGCCCTCATCCATATCGTTCTGCCAACCCAACCTTGCCTTTGTCTTGATAGAATAACCCTCTAACCAACCAACAAAAAGTTAAAAGAAGCAATCATTCTAAACTAATAGGTGGCCTAGCTTTTCCCTTTAGCAGTCAGGTGCAGACCTTAGGACCAACACATCACATGGGCACCTTCACCCCACACAGGGTTACACATTGTTTCATCTCAATCCATAGAGGAACGACACACCCATATATGGGCATCCTCACCCCACACAGGGGCACACATCGTCTCATCTCAGTCCAGAGAGGAATGACACACCCATCTCATGGGCAAACCCAACTCAGGCCGACTCACTCAGTCTGTGTCCTGGAGGATGTCTCACGAAGCTGTAATCATCAACACTCCCTCTCAGCTAAGGAGGCATTCTCCACCAACCTAAGTCTCTCACGGAAGTACTCAAACTTCGTCTTGGCAAGTGGTTTGGTGAAGATATCTGCAATCTGCTCATGTGTAGGAAGGTATTGCACGTGTACTGCTTTCCTCTGCACCATGTCTCTGATATAATGATATTTTATCTCAATGTGTTTCGATCTATCGTGAAACACAGGATTCTCAAAGAGCTTCACACAGCTCTGGTTATCACAATGAATTCCATCTCATGATCAAATAAATCTGTCAGAAGCTTGCGAAGCCACACTGCTTCGCGCACTGCCACTCAATGCTATATACTCTGCTTCTGCGGTACTCAAGGCCGCAGAGCTCTGTTTCCTGCTGCACCAGGAAACCATGGCAGACCCCAAGGTAAAACAACAACCAAATGTGCTCTTCCGGTCCATTGCGCTCCCTTCCCAATCTACATCGACATATCCCTGCAAACTCAAGTCTACACTGGAGGCATATCTCAGGCCATATCCAACTGTGTCTCGTAGATATCTCAATACATGCTTCGCTGCTATCCAATGAGTCTGTCTCGACTGACTCATGAACTGACTAAGTACATTCACTCCATAGCATATATCCCCCCTCCTTTGGGAAGCCTTTCTACACTCCTCCATCACCAACAACATTCTCCTAGTGCCAAAACATCCCCTAAAGGAGTGACGTCCTTATAACTAGGGCTTTTCTTTGTGCAAAAGTGAAATTAGAGTGAATTGTTTAATATTACTTTGTAAAAACGGGCAAGATTAGGGTTGTTGACCCCTAGTCTTGTGTTTTACCCTTAATTATGTGGACAAACTATCCTAGTGACATTTTGTATAAATAAGAGATCATAAGATCTCATTTTCAAATAACTCTCCCTCTTGTGAGAAGTACTTGGACTGAAATTTTCGCTACACTTGGAGTATTTTGCCTTTTTTGCTATGGAATAATGTTTTTTTGTTATGGTTGATGATGATGATGGTGCGCTATCTCTTGGAGGTCATTCTTTTTCTATTGTGGAGGTTTACTTTGGCATGTTAAAGGTTTTTCTTGGATTGGTATGGTTTCTACTTTGTTATTATCATTTGTAATTCAAATTAAAGTTGTTTTGGCCAAGGCTAGATAGGGAGTATAAGGATATACACCCCTATCCTAGTTTCCACCATTTTATCAAAGCTTTTAAAGTTATTTTGTAAGGGTTTTGTTGAGGAAGTAAGAGGATTTACACCCCTCATCTTCAAACCCTAGCTAGGTTGCTTACCTTGGGAAGTAAGAGGATTTACACCCCCAAGGGTTCAGTAACCCTAGCTCTTTCTTTTTGACCCTATTAATCCATAACTAAAGGCACTAATCTTGCATTGGAGAAACAAAATATTGCATTGGGAAATGTAATTTCTTGTCATATTTATTTTTTGCAACTTGGATTGTGTTCCTTGTGCTTAGGGCACCTCACAGCCACAAGGGCGTCCCCCATCAAAGGGATAGTTCTTGTTGCTGTTACAAATTTGCATCTTCAGCCATTAGGGCTGCAGAAACCCTAACTTAATTGCTTGAATAACTCTCTAATCAACCATTGGAAATTGCCCAAAGTTTGCACACTTGTCTTACTTGCTCTAGTGCACTTTTTGGCAAAGTTTGGAGGAGTTTTAGTGGTTGATTTTCTTGCTGTAACACATTAATTGTTACAGCAATAAGGCTGATATAATTTGCTGCAGAAAAGTGTTTACAACAGCCTTATCTTTCCATGCTAGTATCTTGGTTTTTCATCTTGAGTTTTGCTAGTCTTTAGCTAGTCTTTCTCCTGTATCTTCTACTTGATTTCTAGCATTTATTTTGCAGCTTGTGGCGCCATTTTATTGCTGATACATTGTTACTAACAGCTGCTATTAGGGACAGAAAGCTTAACTTGCTTGTCCAATTGATTGTATTGCAATATATGCTTGTTTTTCTTGTGTCTCGGGAGGCATTTCACCATTTGCAGGTTACTCAACATACTTGGAAACCCTTGGACCTTCCCAAGACTCCATTCCAAGACCTTCATACCATTTAGATTTGAACTCTAGGGACTTCATCTCCATCTTCATCTTTTTCCATCTCATTCCCCCTAGGGTCACCGAGATTCCCCTTGAGGTGATTACATTACCTCTAAAGTGACGGGGACACCTGCCTAAGGTGACAGTGGGTAGGTGACCTCTTAGTTGTCACCATTTAGTGGTTGGGTCGGGCTTTTCCCAACCTACAACTTGTGTAATAACAAGTATATACCTATATACTATATAGTGTGTCTAGGTAACAAATGACATGCTTAGAATAGGTTACCGTATATATACTATTACCCTATATGGTATATAGGTACAGACACTCACACACACACATGGGTGAAATTGAGAAGTTGTGTCACTTTTTGGCAAACAAGATTGGAATCAAAGTTTTTCGATCTAGACTTTTTGTCTACACTACCTCTCAATTGAGAATAGCTTTAATATTTCAATCATAATAATATAAATACTAAGTTATTCGATGGAGATATCTTTTTAATTTGGTCCAGAAAAATTTAAATAATTCGATCAAGAGACTTGTCAATTTCTCAATCCAATTATTTTTACCTCTTGATCCAGAAA
Organism: Picea abies; assembly: GCA_900067695.1. Lineage (NCBI taxonomy): Eukaryota > Viridiplantae > Streptophyta > Pinopsida > Pinales > Pinaceae > Picea > Picea abies. The sequence goes on from CBVK0102007718.1 coordinate 27,911, forward strand.
ATAAAATCTAAATATTTCAAGGAAGGAAATTTCAGTGCACATTAAGTAGCACCACGCTTTAGCAACTGGATTCGTTTTTGATACTTTTCTTTGCACATCCATAATCTTGAAATTCCCCAGAATTCTTGGTTGTCCCCCCGGTCTACTTATAGGCATTCATATCATACTGGATGGTCAAGTGTTTTCAGCATTCTAACTCCTCTAATTAATCAAATATATTCTTATTTGCATTGATTGGGTTCACAACTTCCTACTAAATAAATGAGACTTTACTAGAAAGCAGATTATTTATCTCTCTGCCCCTATCAACTAATTGTCATGCTACATGACTGCCCAAAACTTGAACTTCAGTAAAATCGAAAATTGAAAAGAAATACAAAATCATCCAATTACATTAACATCTTAGCTATAGTGAAGATAATGTAATTTGCATCGGAGATTTTTTTGGAACTGCAACTCTTACCTCTCCCCCCTCTTCAGTCAGCCGAGCACGAAAACAAAGTGCAAGTCCCCAATTATACAAGGACCTAACATCATGTTTATCCAATGATAATGCAGTTCGATACTTCCTTCCAGCTTCAACTAGAAGTTGGTCACACTCTTCACACACCTCCAGTAGAGTTTCTGCAATTGTCTCTCTTTCTGTCATAGCTAGCCTCAACTCATCAAACTGCCACTTTTGTCCCTTATCACCAAAGGAGTCATCTCTTGCGAGAAGCAAACTCCTTAACTGTTGGCTCAATTTTAGCTTAAGTTCTCCATGAACAAGCAAAGCATTCCCCCACTGTCCTACAGCTACCAAGCTTGAAGGGTTAATAGCAGCAGCTGTAGAAAATAAATCTGCAGCCTCATATAGCAAGCATTCCGCAGCACTAACTTCAATTTTACCTTTCAAACCATTTTGAGCTTCTTTTAAAAGGGCTTCTCCCTTGTCCAAATACCTTTGGTACTTCTCATCCTCTGAGCCTTTTGAGATTGAAGATAAATTTTCAGCATTGCTTATATCCGGATTTTCCACATAACTTGAACTGGCTGCAACTGTTCTCCTATTGACTCTGGCTTCGCAATCATAGTTAGAACCAGTTATGTTCCCTGGAGATACCTTGTCTAAAACTTTATCCTCTTCTCTATACCCATCACTATTATTGCCTCTGCTTCCATGCTTGCCACCTTGTGTTCTAGGTTGCCAATCGTCAGGCTCACTCAATTTGGACAGATACGAAGAATTTTCAGGAAGTCTTGATTGATCTGAAGAAATTAAACATGACTTATTTGTTTCCAATAGATCCTGTTCTTTTACCATATCTTCATTTTTTATCGCAAATGAGGTCAGAGGCTTGTTGTCCTTCTGGTCTTCAATAGTAGATTGCCCTGTAATATCAACTTGGTTTCGAAAACCCTGGGATTTTCTTCTTGTATTCATATGAAATCCATAAAGCTTATCTGAGCGTTTTACGGTGTATCCTTCATCTAGCTTTTCTGCTGAGCTTTTGTTGATCATTTCCCCATTATCCAGAGAGCTTCCTTTGTCCTTGATACCCAATTGCTCACTTCCTCCAAACTGTTCTGAAATAGATCCATCCTTGTTAGGCACTTGCTGCCCTTCATGCCCATAATCATCAGCAGCTTCCGTACTTGTACAATACTCCTCTGAAGAGCTTCTATCTGGGCTTTCGGTACTTATTTGGCTCCTCCCCCTCTTAACACTATTGACTCCTCTAATGTCTTCGGGAGGTTGATTCGAAGAACCCGTTGTTTCTGGAATTGTTGCAACCCCATTGGTGATCAAGCTCTTGTTCCCTAATTCGAACGATTTTGTAAGCTCGCCATTTATACCTGCAGGCTTTGTCATAACAATTGGTGGTTTTGAAACAACATGTTTGAACTGTGAATCTCTTTCTGTCTGTAGCTTTCCCAATTTGCTATAAGGGGTCCCTGTTTTGATTTGTGATGCTTTTGGCTCATCCTCTTCTCGAACCAAGCTATCTTCAAAAATACGTTTGCAGAATTGTACAATATCAAATCCATTCCAATCTAGATAACTTTGCATATTTCTAAATTGCCCATCTAAATACCCCCTGTGATTTTGCTGAGACTCCTCAGTCAAGAAATGAATCTTCTCATAAAATCGCTCTTCCCCGGATAAAGAAGCGTGCATTTGTTGGTCCAAATTTACCTTTTTAGTTGAAGATGCTAAATGGGAATTTTCATCCAGTTTTAGGATTGTGGCTTCTAGTGTCTTTAAGGAATCTAAACTATGTTTCAATTCATCCAAATTGATATCATTATGCAGAAGAATGGCTTGGGCACTTTTGTCTAAAGATGAAAATTTTACAACTAACCTTGCAAGTTCATCCGACAACACCGCAATTTGATCTGATATGATTCTCTTACCCGAGGAAGATGAGTCTGTGGGAATTTTATCATTCCTTCTCTGGATTTTAGACTTGCGATGACAAATAACCTCTTGCATAGCCTCGTGAAGACCCACCTGTAAAATAACGAAAGAAACAACCCCGCAGAGTGGGAAATAGAGCCACCATGTAGTCCTGGCCCTCGCTACTGACCAGCCTAGCAGAAGTCCAAATCCCAATACGAGTAAAGATTTCCCTCTCTTACTACTTTCCAACAAATCCCAGATTGAATTCCATGAAGTGGAGTTCGAATTGGAAGGGCCCAAATCATCCCATCCGCCATAGTTGCCAGCATCAGCCTCGACCACAATACGACCAGTAGAGTAAGCAGAACGTAGAGAAAACTGGCCCAAATGCAGACTTAAAATTCTAGCACTATAACATGCACTTCTTATCTTGAGCAGATTGAATCTATGGATGGGAGACCTGAAAAATGCAAGAGAGGAAGACGGACAGCGGATGCCGACAGAAAGTGCACCATCCATGAATTATAAAATTCAACTCAATTGAGGATGATGAAGCAATGAGCTGATCGCATCCCTGATGATGAAATGATTTTGATGATTCAAACAAGCAAGGAAATGAAAATTAGTGAACGACAACCTTATCCTATTATTTTTCCAACATAAAAATTGTTCATTATATTAATATATAATTTAATTTGTTCACATAGCAAAAAATCTAAGCTCACATATATTATATGCCTAGCTCACATTAATTACATCCTTCAAACTATATAAAAACTTAAGTACAAGTCTGATTGCATAAGGTGGGATCCAAGCTTCCCAGAAAAAATTTAGTGAAAAAACTAATGTTCTTGTGCAACTTTCTTTGAAACAAGTGTAATCTCAAAAAAGAAACCGACAACCTTAAGCTAAATATGTAGAAAAAAAAAATATTATAAGAAGGGCTATATGCTAAAAGAGATTAAGAAAGAGGGTGGGGCCCTCATGTCCATCTACCCAATGGTTGTAAGCGTTTTTTTCTTCTTGCTTCTGGAGTGTTATCTTAGAGAGTAAATCAACATCCTTGTTTTGATATCGATAGATATGCGAGAAACCGATATCCCTGAAGGATTTTTGGAGCTCTTTGATTCTGTCCTTCCATCCCAATAGAGAGACAACCTACAGTTTTCCTCTGCGATTCAACCAGTCGATTATAATTTTTGAGTCACCAAAGATTTGTAATGCTTCAATGTTGAATCTCGCTGCCAAATTGAAAGTAGCCCAAACTCCAAGTAATTTTTCCCTGGTGTTGGTACCCATGATTACTATATATGTGACATAGATCTGCAATGTACTTGATTGGCAACCATGCTTAGTTTATTCTGAGCATGGGTATGCCCGCCTCAGAGAGATTATCATTATTTTGCAGATGATATGCTCACGGACACTCATATCGAGCTCACTCGACTTCGTGTCTTCCCACTGAATAAAGATGTTATAATGTATTCCGGCCATCAGTTGTTATTCTCACCTCACACATTAGGGGGCATCTCTTATAGTCCAAAAATGTCACATCTATGCATCCAAGACGTGAGTATAGTCCAAAAATGTCACATCTATGCATCCAAGACATTGGCCCATCCATTTGCATCTTTTACCAATCATATTGTTGAGGTTTCTTTCTAAAAAACCACTTTTTGGATAATGTATGTGTCTTGTTGCACTATTAGTCTGCGTACACATGCGTGTTGCATGCTATTTAGCATGTGTGCATATGTTTGTTGCATGCTAAGTAGTCTGCGTTTACCTCCAAAAGTTGCAAAAAATATAAAATTGTGTGGATTCCGGCAGAGTTTACGAGCTATGGAGGGTTTCCTAATCATTTTACCCCTTGTAGTCCATCCCCAAACCAAATAACCATCTTTTTCTTATATAAAAAGAGGTCTTGGGGAGTCATTTAGACATATGAACAAGAGAATAAGAAAATTCTACCAAAATCCTTTCCCTCTCATTGCCCAAGTTTTGCATCTTGCTCTGAGTTTTAGCCTCAGCTTTCCCCTCCATCCATTATCCCTATACAACCCTTCCTTCTTCCCTTGATGGCATGTTGGTTGTGAGAATTGTATGTGGGATTGGTGTACTTGGAGCCATGCTAGAGGATCTCGGACTTGGTTCGTAGAGCAATGTTCGAAAGCAAAGGTTGTAACCTGTAATCTTGTATATGAATAAAAGAGATTATCTTTATCCCAAAACCATATGTGTACATGTTCTTGTTTATTTTGATCGTTTACATTTATATTTAGGCTTTTGAGTGATTACTAGAGATTGTATATGCTGTTGTGTTGTATTCTTAACCCCTTGCAAGTCATCTTTGGGAGGAGATCTGTGATCTAAGAGGAAACAACAAGTGGAAGAGGTCTACATCAACCGTAAGGATTCAAGGTGCACTTCTTAACTTTCTCTTCTCTCTTTCTCTTATCGCTTAGTCTATATTGTTTTGGGGTAGATTAGAGATAAGTCAGTCTTTTAAAGGAGTTATCACCCTGCCTATTCCTTAAACCCGGTTTAGGGGGAATTTCCCCATAGCAATACCTCATGCACCTTAGTTTTCAACCAATCCCTCGAAACCTACTCCAAGGCCACATGTTGATGGTGTGATTGGTTTTTTTAATCATGCCACTATTGGATAGTTGATGAATCAAATAGGACAAATTTCTATGTATCAGAATCCACCTATAACTATGCCAATTTCACAAAATGATTCAATCCCTACCCTAACCTTTTATGTTAATTCGGTCCAGACAACAAATTCAAAGAAAAATCTACAACTCGATGGTAAAAAGAAGAATAATAAAAAATAAAATAAAAACAATCTTGGGTAAGGGGCTACCCCAAATCCAAATACTAATTCTGGGGACACTAAGGTGAAGAAAAAAATCAAGTTTCCTTGGAAAAATTGCACTGGAGACCAGCTTACTCATCGGTGTCCTCAAATGGAGGATATTCACCAATATATGGCCCAATAGGGAGCTTAACAAAAACCTGACATCTTGATGAATACTTTCTCTTTGTAGTAGAAACAAATGGTTTCTTCTAATGTTGTACCCTCACAAGGGGGGGAATCAGGGTAATCACTTGCATGGGGGCAATACCTCGAATGCCAACATTTACATGTGTGAATAATAATTTTACATACAAACCATAACTCATAATTACAATGTGCATAAGAATGGATCTACAACAAAATAACCATGTTTGATAGATACTAGTTTCTCTTTGCACACAAAATCCATTTAATGATATAATGTTGAGCCCCATGAAAGGTGTGTTAAGAAGGTATGTGCATAATACCAATGCTCAATCCACCCAAAACTATAGTTTTGTGGAAGATTTAGCTCAAGTACCATGTGTGATGTCTGCTCTAGAAGTTCTTTGGAGCTTTCAAGTGCATTGCAAAGCATTGTTGACCACTATTGGTAGAATTGATCCCTCGAACATTTGTTTGATTACTTTCAATATTAACTAGGCTAGGCCTAGGATTCCTCACCAAATTGTATTTCAAATTCAAGTTTTTTGGTGCAAAATGAACATATTCTAATGTGTCATTGATGAAGGGGCCTTAATCTGTGTCACGTCCTTATCTTATTGGAGAGATATAAGTTCTCTCAAGCTCCTTCTGTCAGCCACAATATTGAAATAATCTTATGGTTACAACTTCAAGTGTCATAGAATCATCACTTTCTTTTCCATTGAGTCAGGTGGCAAGACTGTTTTGATTGAAGTCGACGTTGTTGATGCTTCTCAAGATTATAATATTATATTATGATGTATTTGGTCAAATGAAATGATGGCATATGTGTCTTCAGTATTACTAGTTATTCATTTTCCTTATCAAGGCAAAGTGATCACCATTGACCAATTAGCCTACTACACCCCTGACTCCAGAACCAACACTAAAATGAACATTCCATTTGTTGGTGATTCCCAAGCTATCTTTGGTAGTGTTAATGTAGGTATATTCAATGGTTCATCTCTTATGGGTATATTCACCCTCCCTCCACCAGTATGTTACATAGACTCATCTCCTATATATGCAACATCATATAGTTCCACTAATCCACTCCATCTTTCCTCTACATCACCTTTGGTTGTAGACCCTTTACACTCCTTCTACTTTGACTATCGTGTAGTTGGAGAAGATTCTTGGGTGGTTCCCCATCCGTATGAGGTTGGATATTTAGGGTCAACTATATCTTTGAATGCACCTAGGATTTATTATCAAGCTATTCAAATGGCCTCCACAGATCCTAATCAAAATCTCCATGCCTAGATGGAGTATGATTAATTCACGTTTCCCACTTAGGTAGTCAATCTTCCTAGTTCTCATGTGTTCTTAGATGTTTTTATGCCTTTTGATGACGTTATCTTATAAGCAATGATAATGTTTGGATGACCTTGGGAAGATATGCATGATCGCTCAGTCTTTCTTCTTGAACTAGAAAAATGGAGGTTGGCACTCAAATCCTTGTCTCTCCTAGAGATCTTGAGTGGTACAATGCCCTATCCTCATGCAAGATGTGCATGCAAAGAGTAATTTGACGAACATTTTGAAAACAATACCTATCGACATCTCTATGAAACCTAGTATTGTACAAAATATATTGATTGGAGTATATTGTTCTCCCGAAGATATCAAACTTTATATTATTCTTTTCAAATAATTTCAATAAATTTTTCCTTGGTCATACAAAGAAATGCCTAGCATAGATCACTAGATTGTTGAATATGAGATTAAAACATATGACGACGTTAATCTTATTCAACAAAAACTATGGTCATTTAATATTCAAAAGGTATTTTACATCAAGGTACAAGTGGAAAAATTAATTTTCTTTGGTTACATGTACTTCATTCCCTCGACGGAACGGGTCTCTAACCTAGTTCATGTCGATAAGAAGTAGGGTACAATTTGCATGTGTACCGATTTTAGGGACATCAAAAAATCTTATGCTAAGGATAATTATCCCACCCCTTTCATTGATCAGGTCATCAATGAATGTGCCAACAATAAAATATTTTCTTTCTTATATGGTTTATCTAACTATAAATCAGATACAAATTAAATGGGAAGACTAGCAAAAAAACACTTTTACCTGTCCCTAAGGTACATTTGTCTATCACATAATGTCATTTGATTTCATAAATCCTAGAGCCACCTTCCAGTAGGATATATCCTCTACTTTCCAAGACATCAAACATATTGTTGAAGCATATATGGATGACTTAGTTGTTTGGTCTAAGATATGGGTTGGTCATCCAACTCACCTTTGTGCCATCTTTACTCGATTTCAATACTATATCATTTATTTGAATCCACATAAATGCATATTTTTTGTGACATTTTGTGTAAATTCTAACCTTGTACAATGTCTACTGTAAACAGATATTCAGAAAAGAACAGAAAAGATACAATGGCAAATACAAACATTACACAAAGATTTTTCCCCTGGAAACCCAAACCGGGAAAACCATATATTATATTCATTCATTGTGTTACATTGTTTACAATACAATATACATATATGATTCATTCATTGTGTTACATTGTTTACAATACAATATACATATATGAGCCAGCGGCAGCCAAAACCCTAACCCAATTACCTGGATTAGTTTGAAACCCTAATTCCTTAATCAAAAATAGAAAACCATTGGCAAAAACCATGTGCCGAAAAAACCACCTAAATACATGACATGTTTCCTGAGGCAGAATTTTTTTTTGGTGGTTTATTGGATTCATTGTGTCAAAGTATGGGATCATGGTTGACCCTTTCTAGGTAAAGGCAATTATTCAATTCCCTGCCTCATGTACAATTTGAAAACTTCAAAGTTTGCGAAGGAAGGAAAACTTCCTATGAAAATTTATCATGCATTAAGTTGAGATTGCAAAAGTTTTTATGCACCTTTTGAAAAAGGGTGTGCACTTCATATGGGCTTACCAAGCTCAAATCTCTTTTGATGCATTAAAAAAAAACTCTCATGTATGCCCCATTACTAAGTCCTCTAGGCTACAATAAATATTTTTTGCTATATCTTGTTGCATCTAAATCCACCATTAATATGGTGTTGATCCAAGAAGACAACTCACAATAGGAGCATGTGGTTTACTATCTAAATGTCTTGTTGGACCCAAATTGTATTAATACCATATTGAGAGGATGGCATCAGAAACAATACATGTCGTCCAATGACTCATGCATTACATCCTTCTTCAGAAAACATTTGTTCTATCAAACTCCAACCTGATGCAACATATCTTGACTGAATGAGTCATCGGGAGAAAATATTCAAAATGGATAGTCATTTTGTAGGAGTTTACTACTTCTAAATCCAAGAAGCCCTTGGTATTTGTTGGGTTTATGTCTAATATTCCCTAATACACTAAGAAACCTATGGTGAATGAGTCTTTATTGAATGAATTCCTATTCCTCATTGACTCTCCTAATCCTTGGTATGGAAATTTTCTTGTATATATTTAGACCCAACAATTCATTGTTTGCCTATCTCATGATGAACGTCTACATATTTTCCACCAAGATAAGAGTTATCTCATCATCTATGACATTCTTTATCATCAGAAGGTAGACTTGATTTTGCATCAATGTCTAGTTCATGGAGAATTTGAGAGAGTTTTTGAATGATTTCCATTATAGGGAATGTGGCAGTCATCCTTGCCAAATCTTCAATAAGAAAACACATGATCACCCTACTCCTCTACACCCTATTGTTACCACCAGACCCTTCACTAAAAGGGGGGTATATTTTATTATGTGTAAGCCTATGATGGTTAATGGTCACAATTATATTATTGCAGTTGTTGAATAATTCACAAAGTGGGCCGAAGGCTATGTGGACTTATTTAAATGATGATACTATAGTGGCCCTTTTCATGTTTAATCATATTATAACTAGGTTTGGCATGCTTTGAGAAATCATCATTGATCATGGGTCTCATTTTCAAAATAAAATGATGATCAAGTAGTTGCCAAGTTGGGTTTTCAATACGAAAATGTGTCACCTTACTATCCTCAGTCCAACGATCAAGTCAAATCTATCAAATAGGTTTTGAAAACCATTATACAAAGGATGGATAGTAAGATTGAGACCAACCAACATAGCATGTTTTTTTCTACTCTTCAGGCATATAAAATTGTTAGACAATTGGTTTGGATAGTTGGTTTTCGTTGATGTTAATCGTTAGAGATTGATGTTTACCCTTGGAGAGGTCTAGAGATGTTGGACAGTTGCATGATAGAGATTGATGGTGATTCAGTTGGGTGCATTTGATGTAGTCTACATGTAGCCCTAGAGGTGTGCTTATGGAACCTGAGTTTGTATGAGTAATAATGACATGAAGATAAGTGAATTTGCAGGTAATACTATGATAGATGGATAGTACACGTCATTCCCTTTCCAGTGATATGTGGTATGTCACATGGTTCCTCACGGTTAGTGAGATATGGCCTTGTGAATTTGGAGGACCCTCAAGAATATTCTAGAAGCCCCTAGAAGGTCAACAAGAAGTCAAATATTCTAGAATCTCCTATAAAGTCAACAAGAAGTTTGCTAGTCAAAGTGGTTATAACAAGAAATTAATTATGGGTAAAGTGGTTGCAAAAAGAAGCTAATTAAGGATAAAGCAGTTGCAACAAAGTATTTATGATTTGACTAATTAAGGAAAATTTAGTTGCAATAAGAAAGTGGGTTAGCCCTAGATTGAGGAGAAGGGGTAAAAAAGTTACAAGTTGTCCCTGAAGGAAGATACTTGGGAAGTATAAATAAGATATCAAGAGACTCCCATTAGCACCTATTGAGCATATTGAATATCTATAAGTGAATGAGGTAACCAAGTATATCTAAGGAAAATTTCAAAGGGAAGGTGAAGCAAAGAAGGCCGAAAATACAAGGGAGGATGAAGTATTTTAATGATGTGTTCTAAGGTATGTTATTTACAAGTCATATCACCATTTTTGTGATAAATTGTTTTATAGAGTGATTTAGATAGTGAAAATCATGCGCTATTGAGAATATCTATCAAGGTACCCATGGTAGAAATTTCATCTTTTGGGTCATGGTATTTTGGGAGATACACTATGTGGATGATAAGGCTTTTGACTAGTCCTGAAACTAGTTTTAAACAAGTGTTTTGGGTAAAAAAGTCATAATGTCTTCATATAAGATCCACATTCCATGAGAAAAAATGAATTGGATAGAATAAATTCCTTGGTATGTTTTGTACAATTTGCATATCCAGATATCAAATATTCTGCATGTGGCATGCTCTACAAGTTTTCGCTCTAGAATAATCCAGAATTGAGGAAGGTTTTCCATTTTTGCTATAACTCCATTTCTAGGATGTTCCAAGCAATAAAACTTGCAGGAATTGTAGAGAAGACATTATATAATATTGTGTATAATTGTGAAACCTTTATTCATTACAAGTACACATTTATGCTTGTTTAAAGTTAGGGTTTTTGACTAATCCAAAAATTAGTCTCGTGAGTCTAAGGTAAAGTTTGATGAAGATGCTATTCTCTTGCTGTTGAAGTTGAGGAAGGTCTACAAGTCCGTGATCACATACACCAGGTATGTTTATATGCATGTTTTTAAGGTTACATGTTGATGATGTTATGGTGTATGGCATGATTGAGACATACATGAGGTGTTTGGTATGGTGATGTTGGTACACCTTGATGAGTCATAGTTTGGTTTGCTGTTGATACATTATTGGTACATACTTCGTACTTTGTTAGAGGCACTTGTTGTTTATATTGTTGGTAATATTATTGGAGATATTTGTTGTGATCTTGGCACATGGTTTATGGATAATGTGGTGTACATGTCTTAGCATATTATTGAATCACATCTTGATCTTGGTATATGTTGGTGATGGTTATGCGATGTTGTGAGTGGTTTAGTTTGATGCACATCTGAGAGATATTGTGCACATGATTGAGAGAGTTGTATTGTTGATTGATCTATGTGATTAGATCTAGTTTGGTTGATGAGATTGATGTGACATGTTGTTGGTATAGGTTGTTGTGTGACAAGTTTGACACAGTAATAGGTTAGATACAATAACAAGTTGACAGTGGTAGTGATAGTGATAGTGGGAGTGGTTGATTCAATGTTAGTGACATGTTTTCTACATTTATATTACAGGGTGACAAGACAAGACAAGGATAGGTGGCTATAGCCACATTCCATTTGGAGTGAGAGAACTAAGGAGTTCGAGCTTCCTTTAGGTTGGATCCTCCTTCTGGTTGGAGCCAACGAATTCGGGAGTCGGAGCTTACCTCAGGTTGGATCCTGAGAAACTAGGGGGTTGGAGCCTCCTTCTGGTTGGAGCCAGAGAATTGGAAGGTGTTCCTTCCTTGAATGTAATTCTTTGACATATAAGAAAATAATTCTGTTGTTTTCTCCCATAATTGGGTTTCCACGTAAAATATTGGTGTACTGTGTATTTTGTGGATGTGTCTATTATTTTTCATTATGCACTGATGGATGTTAATGTTTATGATGCAATAATATATTGATGATGAACTGATGTACATTGTTGAATAAGTTAAAAGAATATACATTGTGGTTAAAATGATAAATAAGTGGTATAAATTGCTCATTATTGATTCACCCCCCCCTCTCAGTAATCCAACTATTGGTATTAGAGTTGGTTCCTTCAGGAAAAAAGTTTAACCACTAGAAGGTAGATTATGGAGTGTAGTATGAATGGAGTACCAATGTTCAATGGTCAGAAAGGTTTGTACTATGACTTATGGAGTAGAAGGATGAAAACAATTTTAAAGGCACATGGATATGATATTTGGAAATTAATTGTTACAGGATATGATAGTTCAAAAGGGAAAAAGACTACATCCAAGAAGGAAGTGAAACAAAATTGCAATGGATTCATTTTGGAAGGACTATATGATTGAGTAAAGGAAAAAGTCTGTAAATATTTGTAAGCTAAAGAGATTTGGGTTAAGTTACATTATATCTATTCTTCACCCATTACTGAGTCAGATAATGCCAAAGAAGATGCAGGTATAGAACAAGAGGTGTTGGTTACTTGGGTTGACCCAAGTTCTAATCTCAAATAGGTTTCCAACAAAACCCTCAAAACTATCATCCCTCCTAGTAAACCAAAAGGAAACGCTACGCATAGAGTGCACAATGAAATCTCACCCAATATAGCTTAATGGGGGATTGCAATACTCAGGATTTTGCAGTCTAGGAATGAGTGGGGATTGGGTTTAGATATGTATCCTCATACATCATCATCACTCATCTACTTATATGATTCATTCTTCTTGAAAACTATGCATGCATGTTGTTATAACTAGTTTTAACCATTTATTCTTGAGCTAATTATTAACATATTAGTAAACAAATTCATTAACAACACATTAAACATAATATTTTATCATGGTTCACCCCCTCCTGCGACTACGTCCACAAAGATATGGCTTCTTTGCTCATTTATTCAGTCTGCTGCAAAATATGCACTACGCACATTACATCTTCAGGATTACAATAAAAAATGAGGGTAAGTACCCTCTAGGAGGCTGACTAGATCACACCAGGCTTCTCAGCCTGTGACCTAACGCTCAAAAACTAGTTTATTCGATGCTACGACAAGAACCATAACAAAACTCACTACAATCAATAGATTCTAAATCCCCAACCTAGACTCCTAGGTCTTTATTTATACTACTCTATTGTCTTATAGCCGTTACAGTCTTTTTCAAAAACCATAACCCTAGCATATTTAGGCATGTCTGCATGTGTGTCATGTTTATTTTCCTTATTTTTTTCCATGCCTCTTTCCTGCCTCCTAAGGCATGCAATCCAAAAATATACCTTCTCTTTTGAAATTAGGTCTGCACCCAAAAAATATATTTCTCCCAAAATAGGCCTGCACCAACATCTTATATTGAGTAAGATATGTTATGATTATTTCTTAAGTTATCTTAGAATGATTTACAGTTATTTATTTCAAACTGATGAAAGAAAACCGGTCATGTTTAACATGTGATGTGTGGTAATGTTTGATGAAATTATTTTCTAGCCTCTATTATATTTCATGCATACATTTTTTAAAAACCTTTCTCTCAAATGATATATAATGGTCTAGAAAAGTGATGGTATTATTTCTCATCTAAACTTGACATAGTTGTTATTTGCATATCGAGGCACGAATGTTATCCCAAATCCTAGTCTTCTCCCATATAGATCATTTTTTCATTATTATTACTTATCTTTCAATACGTTATAAAAAAATAGGATAAAAGAACCAAAAAAGAGAACTTATTTATTAGGAGGAAATATTTGAAAGGTACATATATATATATCATTGTTAAAGCCCATCGAAACTTACCAGATCATTGATATAGAGAATTGTACTACTATTAAATGCCAAAGAGTCTAATTGGGCCTCATTGATGGGTACAATTCCTACTATTGAGTCAAGAGGAATTCTGACCCCTCAACATAGTTGGCGTTAAAAGGAGGGCTTGACGAATGCATGGCTAGTCGCAACATTTTTTTGAACATAAACTAATATCAAATATCCTATAGATTCAAAACAGCCCACATGCATGGCTAGTCCTATTAAGGATAGCCCTAATACTGAAGGTACCCCAACCACAAGTGAGTCACCTCAAGTGGGAGATGGTTCACACCTTAACCGATAAATACCCTACGCAATCCCCCATGATGAAGTCAACACATTTAGAAGGATTACTAGGGTATTCACTCGATATATTGGAGCATTACCATTAGCTTTGTTTCTTCCCCACAAAAAGTAAATTGCTAGACCGGTAGTTGACACTCCATACCATACCTTTGTTCATATTTGAAGACATAGTAAATTTCTCCCTTACTGAAATTGACTAACTCCTCAATTTCATTCTTAAGACTCCTCTTGTAACCCCACCCTCAAGTACTTACTCCAACATTGAGGATTTAGATTCTGGAGGAGCAAGTTCCAATTCAGAAAACTTGGACATCGAGTCTAATAACATGGTAGACAACAATGAGGAAATCACAGAAGTTAATGACCAACCGGTAAACAACCATCCATGCCTAGCCAGGGATTCCCTTTCCTTAACAGGTAGGTTACATCATTTTCCTAGGCACCAAGAAAAACTTTTTCCAAAATTTGACCCTGAAACCTATGTCTTACCAGAAGATCATATCAAAAAAATCATACTAGAGATTGGGTTAATGAATCTTCGACATGAAGACAAAGTATGCAGGTTTTTCCCCTACACCTTTGACAACTCAAATTCAACATGGTATTTCAATCTCCTCATTGGTTCTATTAACAGTTGGATGAAGTTCCATAAAGATTTCCTTGATAAATTTACTGAAGAAACGGCTATCAAGGCCTTAATGGCCCATTTTTTTTCCACCAACATGGGGCCCAAGGAGAAATTCAAGGGATTAAACTAATGTTTCACAAATGTCCTCAACAAGTTTCAAAAAGATGTCAAGCATGCTCAAGAAATACAAATTGAAGTGTATGCTAATGCATTACCAACATCTATTTCCATGTTCGTAAAGAGGGATGCTAAACTAACTCACACTGAAAACTTTGCGGAGTCCAAAATTATTGAATTTAAAATGAAAGGTTGCAAATATAGTAGATCTCTTTATCAAAGAAAGAAACATCACACACACCCAGATGAGGAATTTTTTTGAGAAGGCCTCCTAGTAAATAAGTTGAAAAGGACAATACAGACATGGAGAGATTACAAAAGATGATTAATAAGTTGTCCAAAAAAATTGTAGAAATGAAGAGAAATGCATGTGAAGGAACATCAAACCCTAGGCCTTACAAACCCTTCTTCAGGAAAAATCCACCATTTAAGGCTTTAGAACCTCCTGCTGCTAACTTGAACATTGATTTGGGAGAGGTGGCCTTAGATTCATACTACATCTACCATCAAGAACATCATTCAGAAAAGGATTGTCCTCAATGGGTAAATTCCATGAATATGTTGGTCATTCAGAAAAGGATTGTCCTCAATGGGTAAATTCCATGAATATGTTGGCAAATAAGTTCTTGGATGGTTGCGTTGTAACCAAACAACCTGATGATTATCCTCTGAGTACCACGAAGAATGAGGAAACGGAACCTCCTGAACAAACAACCATGGTTCTATGGGATTTCAGTCATGCCTCATCTCTTGACACTCTCAATAGAGATGGGGAATTCCTAGAAGTATTGGTAGCCCAAACTAGAAGCAAGGCCCCTACCATACAAAATCATTATGTCATTGTGAATAAGAAATATATAAAACCATCTTCCTCGCTCAACAAACCCCACCACTCCATTTTGGATCAAATTTCTCGGCTCATGAAATAACAAAGATAGACTATAACGTGGTAGAAGACCTAAATAATTTGAAGGCTAATATTTCATTGATGGACTTGTGTAGGATTCCTCAACAAAAGTATTTATTGTTACAATCCATGGATGAGGATATCACACTCATGTTAAACCCAAGCCCAAATTCTAGTGAAGGTAAAGGAAGTTTGGGGAATATCTGGAAACCTGATGTGAATGCAACGGAAGTCGATAAGAAACCTCAGACGTTTATCCCACCTTTCTTGTTAACATTTAAAATTTATAACAGGAACTTGCACAATTGTTTGGTTGGTTCAGGTGCTTCTTCAAATGTTATGCCTTTATTGATATGCAAGAAACTAAATGCTACCCCTACCAAGAGTGACACACATATTATTCAATTAGATAGAACTGAGGTCAAGGTGATTGTTATTCAATTAGATAGAACTGAGGTCAAGGTGATTGGGGAATTAAAGGATGTTATGATTCAAATTTACTCAAACCCAAAATTCCATCAGGTCATAGATATCATAATCATAGATATTCCGAAGGCCTATGGGATGTCGTTGAGTAAGAATTGGTGTGAAAAATTGCATGGATATTTTAGTATGGATTGGTCCCACTTATGGCTACTATTGGAGCAGGTTGTTTTGGGAAATGCACAACATTTTTGGAAGATAGTTGATAAAGGGGCCAAAAATGGAGTGTGTTCTAGAAGTCAAGAAAAAGAAGTGTCGAAAAGAGAAGAGTCAAAGCAAGGAATGGTTTGATCAAGGACTAGCTGCACACAGGAGGTTGTAAAGTAGAAAAACCTAATCCACTTAGGGTTAGAGTCTTGGGTCCTTATTGTAAGTATTTTTACCCATTTTGGTAGTATAAATAGGCATTGTAAGATCTGAGTAGATCATCTAGTATATAGCAAGTGAGAAGAGTTAGAGCACATTTTGCGCAGTGAGAAAATATAGCTAGTTTTGGAGATGAGTCTGTTTTTGAATTTTAATTGAGGGTCAGGTCACAAGCTGTGGAGCTTGGTACGACACTGGTGATGTAGGAGCATCGCAAGCATGTGCAAGTGGAGGACAGTTGGATATGCACCAGTGCGCATTTTTTAGGACATTTGAAATTTAAAAGATGAAACATTTATGTAATGGCAAGGGAGAAGTAATTGTTCTTAAATGTTTTGGATATTGTAACACAGATCTTGAGTGGTTTCTCTCATCTGTCGATTGTAGCCATTTAATGTAATCAATGTAAAGTAGTTGTAGGCTTTAATT
>CBVK0102007737.1:0-10301 GCA_900067695.1 Picea abies
CCTCCACTTGATGACTTCATTAATGTTTCAAGACATTTTCAAAATTTGCATTGGGTGCTTTTCCAACTGTCTTTTTATCTCCGCACTGACTCGCTTGAGATGCTCCTACATCATACTCCCTCGCTTGAAAATTTTCATGGGCTCCAGTCCATGAGCTCGCGTACAGTCTGTCCATGCTTCTGGATCTCTGCTTCGTTCTCCCAGCTGGCATCTTCAATGGGATGGTCCTTCCATTTGACCAAATACTCAAAATATTGCTTTCGCCTGGTCTTCTTGCTGATTCTTTTGTCCAGTATGCACTCCATCTGCGGATTTTATGCAATTGGCATCTGTTTTGTCCACTGGACTTCTAGTTGTTCATTTCCCATTCCAGCTTCCTCAGCTTTGTATGAGTACAAATATGAGATATTAAATATTGGAGAGATTCCGATCCCATCGGGTAATTCAATCTCGTAAGCATTCTCCCCAAATTTCTTTAAGACCTTACATGGTCCAATTTTCTTCATTTTCAGTTTATTATATGTTCCTCTCAGGAACCTTTCCTTTCTCAAATGTGAGAGGATCAAATTGCCAACTTCAAATTGAAGCTGTCTACTGTGTTGATCTACTCTGCGCTTATATTCCTGGCTCGAACTCTACAATCGCTCCTTCACCTGGCTGTGAAGTTCCTTCATCACCTCTGCAAAATCTTCTGCACTAGCACTCCTAATCGCAGTCTGTTCTGAATCTCTTAGCTCAGAAATTCTTCTTGGCTACATGCCATAGACAATCTGAAATGGAATCTGCCCCGTGCTTCTGTTAACTGAGTCATTGTAATATGTTGTCCCACTGGCTGTGGTTTTCTGTCACCAATCTCCTTAGCAAGTCTCCCAAAATTTTGTTCACCACTTCTTTCTGTCCATCCGTCTGAGGATGATAAGATGAACTGAATGAAAAGTTAGTTCCCATATTCTTCCATAAGGTCCTCCAGAAGTGTCCTACGAACTTAGTGTCTCGATTCGAAACTATGCTTCTTGGTAAGCTGCGAAGTCGAATGACTTCTTTGAAAAACAGATTCGCAATGTGAGTTGCGTCACTAGTTTTCTGACATGGAATGAAGTGTGTGTGAGTTGCGTCACTGGTTTTCTGGCATGGAATGAAATGTGCCATTTTGGAAAATCTATCCACCACCACAAAGATTGAGTCAAAGCCTCTTTGTGTTCTGGGCAACCCCAATATAAATTCCATGTTGAGTGCATCCCACGACCTCTCAAGTATGGGAAATGGTTGATAAAAACTTGCATTCGGCCTCTTTCCTTTTGAATGTTGACAAATTCTACATCTGTCCACAAATATTTTGACGTATGCTTGCATTCCTAGCCAAAAATATGACTCATTCAACTTTACGAACATCTTATCATGACCGAAATGCCTGACCAATCCTCCACTATGTTTCTCCTTCAACAAATTCTCTCTCATGGAGCATTTTGGAATACAAAGTTGATTACCTTTAAACAATAATCCTTCCTGGATCATGTATTATACCCATTGGCTTTTATCTCTGATAATTAGATTCTTAGTTGCTTCGTATGCCTCTTTAAAATCTGGATCAGCTTGATACATCTCCCTAAGATCATCAAAACCCAACATTTTGACTTTGAACTCCTGCAATAGCAAACACTTCCTGCTCAAAGCATCAACAACTTTGTTAGTAGTACCATAAATATGTTTAATCACAAAAGTGAAATTTTGCATATATTCAACCCATTTTACATGTCTTTGATTCAACTTTTCCTATTGAGTCACAAACTGCAGTGCATGATTGTCACCGTATAAGACAAACTCCTTTGGGATCAAGTAATGTCTCCATTTCTTCAATCCCTGTATAATAGCATAGAACTCCTTGTCATACGTAGAGTATTTTATCTTGGCTTCATTTAGCTTCTAGTTGAAGTACGCTATTGGCCTGTCTTCTTGACTCAAGACTACCCCTATTGCAAATCCACTTGCATCACATTTCACTTGAAATGTCCTTTGGAAATCAGGCAACACCAGGATTGGTTGTTCTGTGATTTTCCTCTTCAACAAATTAAAACTCTTTTTGGCTTCTTCTATCCAGTGAAAAGACTTGTGTCTCTTCCTCACTGTGTCCATCATTGGTGCACTAATCCCACTGAAATTCCTGATGAACTTTCGGTAGAAACTAGACAATCCATGAAAACTTCTCACCTCAAAGATATTCTTTGGTGATGGCCAATTCTTGATTACCTCCACCTTATATGGATCCATCCTCAACTTATCTGCAGAAATAAAAAATCCCAAATAAATGAGCTCCATATTCATGAGTGAGGATTTCTTTATGTTTATCAGTAGCTTCTCCTGTTGTAACTTCTTCATTACTGTAGCCAAATGTTTCATATGTTCAACTTCTGTTTTGCTGAAAATCAATATATCATCAAGATATACGATAACAAATTTTTCGATGAAATCCTTGAGGACTTCATTCATCAATATCATGAAATTACTTGCCACATTTGTTAAGACAAATGGCATAACAATCCATTCATACAACCCCTCATTAGTCTTGAAGGCTATCTTCCATTCATCACCTTCTCTCATGCGAATCTAGTGATATCCACTTTTCAAGTCAATCTTCGAAAAACAATTAGCCCCACTCAAACAATCCATCAAATCATCCATCCTTGGCAATGGAAATCTGTACCTAATGGTTATCTTGTTGATCTCCCTCGAGTTAGTACACATCCTCCAGCCTCCGTCTTTCTTCGGATTGAGTACTGTCAGAACAACACATGAACTCAAGCTTTCTCTGACCAAACCTTTGGCCAACAAATCCTGGACTTGTCTTTTGACCTCTTCATTCTCTTGCAGCGTCAATCTGTATGCGGATTTGTTTGGAAAACTAGCTCCAGGTATGAGATCAATATGATGACTCACACTTCTGATCACTGGCAATGAACAAGGTAGTTCGTCCACTACTATGTCAGCAAACTCTTCCAGTAGTTCCTTAACCTCTTATGGTAAATCATCTACCCTTGCGTTGGTTAAAGCAATCTTTGGCTTCCTGACCACAATGAATTGTGGTTCCTCTTTCTTCTTAACCTATGTAAGAAGTTCCTTCCCACTCATGAGAAGTACAGTGTTACTTACTTTAGGTTTCACATCCTTATTTTTTATTGGAAGCAACATGTGAGTTCTCCCATTCTTCTCTAGGGTGTATGTGTTCATCCTCCCATCATGAATCACATTTATGTCATATTTGACAATCTACCCAGCAATAAATGACAAACATCCATGGGAATGACATCACAAAGTATCTTATCATTATATCCTCCTATTTTAAATTCAACTAAACACTGTTTAGTGACAGTTACCTGATGTCCTTTTTGTATCCATGAAACTTTGTATGGACTTGGATGTTCAATTGTTTCCAGCTCCAGCTTCTCTACCATCTTTGTCGAAACAAGATTGTCCGTGCTACCACTATCCACAATGACCTTGTATACCCTGTCTTTGGTCTTGCAAGTGGTCCGACAAAGTCTGTTTCTTTGGACTAAACTCTCCACCTCCTTCTCTGGCGTCATTAGTGATCTTCCGCCTTCAGCATCCTCTGCCTCNCCTCAGCATTTCTCCTCTATGCTTCGTCAATGTGAGTTTCACCACCTTCTTTCTTTTTGTCTGGACACTCATAAGACTTGTGTCCAGCCTTTCCACATGTGAAGCATGTTATTACTCCACCTCTTCCTCTTCCTCTACCTCTAGTACAAGGAAACATGTTGGTATCAGCATACTCTCCTCTCTTATCAACATACTGCTCTCTTTGTCCAGTGTATTTCCCTTGTTGTGAGCTTCCACCTCTCTCAATATGAGGTTGAGGTTTCTTCCATTCTTCCTTAGGCTTATGATTTCGATCTTGGACCAATGACTTTCCCCTGTGCTGAATTCTTCCTCGGCCTCTTTGACCCTACTTTCAGCTCATCTTCTCTTCCACCTTTAGAGCCATTTGATAAGCATCTTCCACCGTTCGGATGGTCATCATGCTCATCTCGTCTTGAATTTTGTATCTCAGGCCATTCATATATCTAGCAACCTTTTCATCATTACTTTCACGATGACCTACTCTGATGTTCAGCCTGTAGAACTCTTCAATGTACTCCTTCATTGTCATCAGCTTCTGTCTCAAGTTCTGCATTCTTCTAAACAGAGTAATTTGATAATCTCTGGGGATGAATTTTGCCTTCATCTTTGCGATCATCCTGTCCCAAAAATAGTCAACACTTGACCTTTCCTTTGCCAATTTTGGATTTCTCCTTATCGTGAGTTCGTGAGTTGCGATGTCATGCAACTCTGCTCCACGAACCTCGAAATCTAGATTCTCTATTTCTTGAAATCCTGAAATATCCACCCTTGACATGATTCCCAGCGTTGGTCCCATAACTAGACTTTCTGCCTTTCTGGGACTTCGCACTTCACGAGTCTTAATGCAAAGATTTTGGGACATCAATCCATGAAACCCCGAAATGGAAATCCTCAGAAAATCCAACGGTCCTTGTTGGCTTGAATCTATGGATCTGCCTCTGTTGAGATTGAACCTTTGAAAACACTCTCCGTAACTCCCCTACTCCTCCGTGAGATCTGACAGCTCGTGGGACTTCACAAATTCTCCACGGAGAATTCTAACTGTCTGGTTCCCTTCCTTCTCAAGGACTTCTACAACTTTTTACCAAAGTGTTTTTCATGGTACTTAACTGCCTGTGACACAAACTTGCAATGCCTTCTCATTGCTCCAATGCACAGACTTCCTGTGCTTCTCTTCGAAAATTTTTTAAGGCTTTATCCTTCCTAAGATTTCTCTAACTCCAAGTCTTAAAGAAGGCTCCTGCACACACTCCTTGCAACAAATTCCTCAATTACTCCAAGGAATTGAAGTCCTTCGACTCTACGCACTCCCTGCAGCAGTAGTCCTTCAAAAATTTATTCAGGTTACAAAACCTAAAACTATACTCGGCCTGCACACGCCTTGCACGGCTCCTGTGCTCAACTCACACTTCTGTAAAAATGAGAACAATTTTTATCTCTCCCGAGCTTTCAAAGATGAACTCTGACTTTTTTCAATGCACTCCTTGCAGACAAACTCCACTGCATTCCTTGCAGGAATTTTACTCACTCAGACAGAGAAACAATTGAAACTCATTCCTTACTCTTCCTCTCAAATTTCAAACATTCAACTAGAAATCATACACACATAGCATAAACAGCAAATGCATGACAGAAAGAGTAAAACATTCATAAGCATAACATTCAACAATGCACACACAGAGAATATATGAGAACCATGGGTCTGAATCAAGGATTTTTTTTTGTATTAATCTAGAACTTTTGTACATGGAATTTGTCTACACAGCTCTCTACTTCTTCTCTTATATGCTCTATGCTCTCAATTGACATAATCCCCCTACAATACACCATGAGGGTGTCTATATCCCGTTTCCTTCTTTCATTCTAAACTGTCTAATCTATGCATTAAATCCTATCTACTTGCATTAACTATTATAAATGTCTTCTACCTACTAAGGATGAAACTTCCCGGGGTCGTAACTTTTGCATACGATCTTTGTTTTAGGTGTATGATAGCTCGTTGGAAAGGTATCTTCAAGGAGATTCATTTTGGGGCCTCAATGATGCCTTTGGATATCATTGAGAATCTCTATCTCTAAAAACTTTCATTTTGGCACTCAAAATGGCCCATAAGTTAAAAACTGCTAAAAATAGTAAACTGCCAAATTTGCCAGAAAATTGTTTTGAGCTAGTCAAAAAAGGTAGTTGTCCACCGATATCCACCTAGATCATAAAATCCCTTGCATATAGATAAGTAGGAACCTCTACCTCATATTCCAAAAGGAGTACTAAAGCGCTTTTCCCACAGTCCTAATTCTAGAGCCACCCAAAACTACTCGATTGTCAAAGATTTGGGCCAAACCCCATGCGCGATGTCAGATTTGGAGGTGCTCCGGATGTTTCCTTCATATAGGAATGCCTTTTTATCTGTGTTAGAATCTCTAGACTTGTGTGGCTCAAATATTATAAAGTTTGATGTCACGAATGTTAAGCCTTGCTTACCTTTCCACGTGGCCTCTGAAATACATGTGGAGTACATGAAATTTACGATCAAAGGTACTGTAATTTATGAAGGTGCTTTGACATCTGTGATGTCCCTATCATATTGGAAATCCATTGGCTCTCCTCCCCCGTCTCAATCCATGACCATGTTGACTACATTTGATGGGAATTATTTCAGAACCCATGTGATCCTTCCTTCTTTCACGTTCTAGTTAGCTAGAAAGACTGTGGAGGACAAGGTCAAGGTGGTTGATGTGCCTCTCAACTACAATCTACTAATAGGGCATAATTGGACTTATTCCATGACAGTCATTGTATCGTCAATTTTCCACACTTTGTGCTTTCCTTAGGAAGGGAAGATAGTGACGATTGACCAGTTGTCCTTTGTACACCATGGTCCTAATTCATTGGTAGGACCTTTGGTCCCTATTATTGAAAATTATCAATAGGAAACTGAGAATGTTTTTGTCAGGATAAATTCCTCCTTCATGGGTACTTTTGATTTCACGACACCAATTCAACATATTAATTCCATTTCCAATGAGTCTTCATCGTCGATGAGGTGTTTTCCTTTTCATACTTTGTATTTCAACGACTCTTGGACCCTACCTTCCCTAGCTATGTCATATGAAGGTCAGTCACACATAGGAATAGAAATTCCATTGTCAGTAGAAGAAAATCTATATCAGACTATTCTAGAAGCTATTGCTGACTTGGGTTCTTCCTCCTCACGGAAGGATGAGTTGGATCCCATTTTATATCCCATATGGGTCATTGAATATTCTT
The DNA here is from genome assembly GCA_900067695.1 of Picea abies. Lineage (NCBI taxonomy): Eukaryota > Viridiplantae > Streptophyta > Pinopsida > Pinales > Pinaceae > Picea > Picea abies. The sequence continues at coordinate 6,904 of CBVK0102007737.1, forward strand.
GTTCACATGATTTCCTTGAAAATACTTTACCTTTGGATAAATCCATCTTAGAGGCCATGTTTGGTCCTGATAGGCCTTGGGACGATATGCATCATCGATCCTATTTTCTCCTGGAGCTTGTTAGGATTGAGTAGGATGGCTTTAGATATACCTTGAGTGAGATGGTTGGTCACACCGTGGTTTCGTTAGATACACATGGTATTTATGCCGAAGGAAAAATGGAGAATATTTATCCTACCATCACGATCGACGTCTCTAGAACCCCTGGTAAAATTGAGAACATATATGTCAGTGCAAATTGTTTGCCTGAGGAAATTCAGATCTACAACAATCTCTTCAAATAATTTTGAGATGTGTTTTCTTGGTCATATGAAGAGATGTCAGGGATCAAACCTATCATTTTTTATCATTAAATCAAAACCTATATGAATGCTAAAATTATTTGACAATGTATTAGAGTTGTAAATCCTACGAAGGACCCCACTATTAAGGCAAAAGTAGAGAAGTTTCTCAATGTTGGTTTCATCTACCTAGTTCCCCTGACCGAATGTGTGTCCAACCACATTCCTATAGATAAAAATCAATGAATCATCTAGGTATGTATGGATTTTAGGGACCTGAACAAGGCTTGTCCTAAAGATAACTTGCCCACTCCTTTTTTTGACCGAATTCTTGATGAGTATGCAGGAAGTGAATTATTTTTCTTTATGGAAACTTTTTTAGGTTATAATCAAATTCAAATCAAACCCAAGGATCAACACAAGACGGTGTTTAGTTTTCCTTGGGGTACCTTTGCATAACGGAAAATTCCTTTTGGTCTTACAAATGCTGAAGCAACCTTCCAATGTGCCATGACCTTTGCATTTCATGATCTTAGGAATATCATTGAAGCTTACATAGATGATATCACTACTCACTCTCATAAGAGGGTCGATCACTCAACTCACCTTCGACTAGTATTTGAGAGATGTTGTTATTATCGCATTTGGTTGAACCCTCAAAAGTGCATATTTTGCATTAGGTTTGGTCATATTTTAGGATTTGAAGGTTGAGGCAATACTTCGATTGCCTCCCCTATGAAACATTCGAAAAATTCAAGGTTTATAGGGGAAGAATAACTTGCTACATCATTTCATAGTGAACTATGCAAATGGAGCTAAAGGTTTCATGCTTCTTTTGAAGAAGGAAACTCGATTCAAATGGGATGACCGAGCCCATGAATCCTTTGATTCTCTTAAGAAATCCTTGGTATCGACACCTCTGTTGAAGTCCCTAGACTAGAGTATGACGTTTGGTATGGTACTATTTCAGGAGGATGATGATCTCCATGAGTGCGTTGTCTACTATCTTAGTCCAAACATGTAGAGAACTTGGCCTTGGCCATTGTACATGCATTTCATAGATTATGGCATTATATCTTACTCTGAAAAACTATCGTGGTTGCAGATATCAATCCATTTCAATACGTCCTTACTAGGCATATCATAGGGAGGAAATACAATAAGTGGATTGTTATTTTGCAAGAATTTGATCTCAATTTCACTCTACAAAATCTAAGAAGTTGTTATTTTTTGTTGAGATAATGTCAGACTTCCCTAGACTAGATGAGGATATTTTTCATGAAGATTCATTCACGGATGAACATATTTTCCTTATCTTGTCTTCATACCCCTGGTATGGAGACATTTTAATCTATCTTCAAACCTTGAAGCTCCCCCAACATCTGTTGAGAGATGATCGACGACGTATATGTCATCAGACTAAGAACTACCTTATTATTGGGGACACTTTGTATTGTTGAGGGGTGGAAAATATCTTATGTCATTGTTTGAATCTCGAGGAATATGAAGTTGTTCTCAATGCCTGTCACAATGGGGTGTTTGGTGGTCATTTATTCGGGCTTATGACAACCCAAAATATATTATGAGTCGATTAGTTTTGGTTGTCAATTTTTAAATATTGTGTTGAAGCGGTCAAGAAATGTCACCCTTGCCAGGTCTTCGCTCAGAAAAGGCTCTCGCACCCAACCCCTCTTCACCCAATGATTATTGTCGGTCCCTTCACCAAGTGGGGAGTGTATTTTATGGACTACAACCCAACCTTGGATATCGGGCACCAACATATTATCGTGGTCATGGATTATTTCACTAAATGGGTATAGGCCATGCTTACCCTCAAATCCTATGGTAAGATTGTAGCGTTATTCGTATTCAATTAGATTATATCTCGGTTTAGAATCCCAAAATATATTTTCACTAATCATGGAAGTCACTTTCAAAATGAAATGATGATGGAGTTAGCATCGAAAATGGGGTTTAGACATGGTCATTCTTCCCCTTATTATCCTTGGGAAAATGGACAAGTAGAGGCGGTGAATAAATCTCTCAAGACCATTTTGCAAAAAAAAGTTATCCAGAGTAAATATGAATGGCATGTGATGTTTTACATTGCACTTTGGGCATACTAAACCATGGTAAATACTTGCACTAGTTTCTCTCCATTTCAGTTAATACATGGCATGGAGTTTATTCTTCCTATAGAATGGGAAATCCATTCCCTTAAATTGGAATTTGAGCTCCTACCAGACACATTATATCTCGAAGAAAACCTCATGCACCTAGAGCACCTCGATGAGCAGCGTCAAGATGCCTCTACGACTATTGAAGTGAATAAATGATGTGTTAAGTTCCAATACGATAATTATGTCTATATGTGGCCATACACTAAGGGTTACTTGATTCTCCTTTATGACCAAGACAAAGAACCATTGGGGGAAAGTAAGTTCAATCCCATGTGGCACGACCCTTATATTTTGTGACGTGTCCTAGAGAAAGGAACCTATGAATTAGAATACTATGAGGGGAATATGTTGGATGAGCCTAGAAATGGGCTCTACCTTAAAATATATTATGATTGAGCCCTCAAACTTGGATGTGACCTCTGTATATTAGTGTATCTTAATGTATACAATTCTTTATCATTTTTCTTTGTGTCATTATCTTGTTTATTGATTTTTTCCTTGGCTGGTAGATGTCAACATAATATTTTTTTTAATTAGGATTTGCGAATGATGCCAGTCATCATATATGGAACATGGCTTTCGCCGCTTGGGTTATTTACTCACCCAAGGGAAAACTGGTGTCTTCAGGTGGCATTCATATGGAGCCATCAATAAAAATGTGGTTGAGTATAGCTTCATTATAGAGCTATTATGTGATGCTATTTCATGTTAGGTTCGATTTTTAGAAGTTCTACTGGAGTCTCAGTTAGTTGTTTGTCAGTTGAATGGTAGTTACCATGTGAAATATAATACTCTACTTCGACAATTCCTACGGGTACGACTTTTGGAATGATACTTTGATTTTCTTACTTATAGTCACATCCCTAGAAGTTCTAAT
>CBVK0102007745.1:0-15114 GCA_900067695.1 Picea abies
TCTCCTAGGGTTATTATCCAACGTTTTAGGGTTTCTCTTGCTTCTTGGAATATTCTAGTCTTGTCAAAGATTACATGTGGAGGTTAATACCTCTCGCAACTACCATAATATCAACACCATAGAGGATCCTATAAATTCCACACACTAAGGAAACTATTGGAGGTAGCAAGGGAGAAGGAAAAATATGGAATGCTTGGTGCCATTGATGGGGCAAGTCATCTTGTCACCTTGTTGTCCTCTATAAATAAGATTATTAAGTGATTGATTATGACATAAAGAGTAATTGAATCTTGATTGATTCATCTAGAGTTTTGGTTATTATTTGAAAGAGTTCTTCCAAATGGAGATAGAGTCAGAGACAAAGCCAAAGGATAAATAAATCTAATATCTCTATCTTCCTAGTAGAAGATCAAAGATAAAGGAAAAGGAAGAAAGAAGATTGTTATAGTTGTTGGAGTCCCGTGCATAGTTAATTCTTCTCACAAATCCTTTTATAAAATTTGTAACATCTCTTCTTCTGAACGAATTAATAAAGTATAGATAAATTCATTCAATTGCTGGAGTTTTCCCAAAATGGGGTTCTCAAGGGTAAAATCTATGTATGAAATTTCACGGTTATTGATTTGTTAATTGTCGTGGATGTTCCAATGGAACAGTTCGTCACAACATATCTTACAAGTTTATGCAAAATCTTTGTTATGCAGTGTTTTACTTAAGATTAAGATTTAGTATTACTAGCTTAGCGCACAAAATACTGAAATAAGTTGAGACTAAAATAAAATAAGCTAAAACAAATACCACACCATTCATGCCACTAATGTAAGATGTATCATGGTAAATCCAATATGAGAAAAACCAACAAAAACATGAGGATTGTGCCTTTCTCTTTTCTTCTCATATATACAATGCAAATATAAATAAAGGTGAACCCACTATGGAGTTTCCATTGACATTGTTCCCTTGTTGAGGATTTTCCATGGAGTTTCCAACTATTCCATGCAATAGGGACATTGTTGATCATGTTTCACGACTCATTTACATAATGTAACAACCAATAGAGAAGTGCTCCCTTGCTATGAAGCTATTGGTTGGATTATTGACCATATATTTGTGGAAAATAGAATTTTCACTAATGATCAAGGAATATGCATAACATCTTTCTAGCCTTTAGGACTTGAGAAGTAGTATAATTTTTATGATCTAGATATTTCAATGACTACAAGATGAGTGGGAGAATTTCATAAAACCAAAAATGACAAGAAATCAATAAGCAAGTTGTGGGAAAAAGGAAAGAGGTTTCAAACTAAAAATTATGGTATATGATACTAGTATCAACCTAAGGGTTCCTTATATATATGTTGTTACTATGGTGAGTAGTCTCTATGTAGAACCTGATTCCATTCATTTCAAATAATCTTGGGTTCTAATGATATATATTATGACTACACAAGGTGCAATATTCAATTGGGAAACAATATTGTCTCATAGCATGAGAAAGGCCTCAGAAAGAGCTAAGATACATAATCTTTATTCTTGTCCAACATTCTACATGGTTTCTTACTTAATGGATATTATATGTGCCAATAATCCATTTCTAGTGATGGGTTGGGCATGGAGCATACAAGGTGTTCATGTACATGTTTACTATCAAAACATATGGGAAAGAAAGTATACGAGGTAGTAGGCAAATATCTACGATAGCTTTCCTGGCACAAATTTACAATTTACTATGTTGCAAACCTGCTCCAAGGCTATCAAATTAGGCAATGCAACTCCTCGATAGCACTAATCATTGGTACATTGAAAATGATCACACTAAGAATATATGGAGCTATTTCAACACCATAGTTACTGCCAAAGCATGTTCCCAATAGGTTGGTGCTAAGAGAAATAACATATCAAACAATATTGCATGGCTTTAATGTATTATTAGTTAAGGACAAATTGAGGACCTTTATTGCATATAGTATGTATATTGGACATTATGGCTTGATTAAGTCAACGTTTGCAAGAATGTAAGCCTAAGTCATGCTAGAGAACATATTCCCTTAGTGTAGGTTTAAAAGATATGATTGTAAAGGATTAGTACCTAAGCATGCATAGTAGTTGAATACAACATGGCCTTATACACATGAGAGTTGGGAAGAAGAAGTAAACATAGATGTTGTATCATGGGAATATATGCAAGTTAGGATCAAACAACAAGAGCAACAATTATATCCTCAGTAGAAAAAAGAGGAAGAGGCAAAGAAGAAAAATGATAAAGTTGAGAGATTGAAAAGAGAAGTTGTTGAATCAAAGAAGAAGTGGGAATTGGATGAGAAGGAAAGAAAAGAAAGCAAGGTTGATAGATTGATACAAGAAGTTGAAGCAACAAAAGAAGAAAAGGAATTCATAGAAAGAGACATGGTAGCTAAGAGAAAGCAGAAGAAGATAAAGTTGTGTTGACAAGAAAAAAAAAGGAAGAGCAGGAGGCCAAAGATAGAGCCATTGCTAAAGACAAGCATGCTCAGGAAAATGTTGTTGTTGAAGAAGCTGCAAGACAAAAGGAAAAGGAGGAAGAAGATGATAGAGCTAAATAAATAGTTGAAATTTAAGTAAGAGTGAATGAAAATGCGAAGAAATTAGAGCAAGAAAATAAAACAATCCAAACTCATGTTGAAGCCTAGGATCAATTTGGGATCACACAAACTGAGGATGTCAATACTTATGATTGGACATATTTAATATATCAACAACAATAATATGAACAATATTTGAAGATCCCTAAACAAAACAAAGTCTTCAACAAGAAGGATAAAGGGAATGATAATATTATTGAAGAAGTCATCACACCAAGCAAGTTAGATAACCTATTAACATGGGGTGATACACCCATATCTAATCTTGTTGATGAGGTTGTATCTCTAGCACTATTATCTTACAACAAAAATAAAATAAAGATCGTTAAAATCTCTAGCACTATTATCTTACAACAAAAATAAAATAAAGATCGTTAAACAACTTCAAGGGAAATTTTGATTTAGATAACACATTAGTTTACAAAATTGAAGTAGATGTGTTGGATACTAAGAAAATGATTTTTTTGGCCTTGGCCTCGGCCAGTTTAGCACTGGCACATTCTACTCTTGACAAAGCTTGGGTTGGTGAAAGAGATATTAAACAATATGAAGATAAGATTTATTTTCTTTAAAATAAATTTAGTTATTATAAATTAGCTCAAGGAATGGTAGCATATTTCATTGATTATGCTCTTGTAGTGCATGAAGAGGCTAGAGAAGTAAAAAGAACATTCTATAGAAAAGTCCAACAACTTCTAGAATTAAGCGTCAAACTTTTGTAATTACAGAAAGAAGTGTATCCCTATAGAATTGCTAAAAAATGAGTATAGTAGCACTTTGACACAGTGAGAGAGCTACAAGAAATGTTTAGAGAAAATCACCCTAATGTTCCCCTTTTGAGTCCACAAGAGATGATGGACATTGAATAGGGGCTTGTATACTAGAAAGAAGTAGGAGAAAAAGCTTGGAGTCAGTTAGAGAAAGGATGGTCTAAATGTTTAATGATATGGACTCTTGTGTAAAAGTGGACTGATGCATGCCAACTACCATCATTTGGATCTCCAACTGATTTTTATGCCTCATCTCATGTTATTGAAGCTTTAGAAGAATCTTTACAGTAGGCTAAAGACAACACCATGATTATTTCATGAATCATCAAATCTCACATGAAAATATATTTAACAAACTTATCTAAGGACATGTCTTTTATCAATGAAATATTTCCTAAGCTAGGAAATCATGTGAGTATTAAACTCTTATCTATTCTACAAGCCCCACTTGATCAACATTATTTTGGCCAAAGTGAACTATGTATGTACATCTATTTGAAGGATGGAAGAAATATGATGAAGAGTAAAATAAGGAAAATATCTCTAGTTCATTTAACTTCCCTATAGATAGTTAGGGTTTTTTAAATCAAATCAGTTATATGGGCAATTGATTTCTGCTTGTATAAATATGAGTTTAGTTGATAAAGAAAGGGCTTATTGATTCCTCACTTCTCTATAAAACTATTTTTCCTTAAAGTAATATTAAGAAGTCATGTTGGGCAATATTTTTGAAGAAGATTGTTCCCTATTCTACACATGTTGAGGATTGTTTTGGAATTGTCTTAACATGGGATGTGCTATAACTAAGTACTTTAGTTGAATATTATTCCTAGTTTAGTTACAATTTATTCATTTATTTGATTTCTCAACAACAAATAACTATTTCTAAATTCTCAAAAACATATTTAGCATTTGATATCATATCCTTTCTTTTCAAAGTTAGCATTAAGATATATTTAAATTAGCATTAGATTATTTTGATTATCAACAGTAGATTAATTATATCATTTAATAATCTACATTTATTTACTGCTTTTATTTTAGTAAAGCTCGTCGAAAATGTTGTTGAACCATTAATCAAGATGATTTTTATATTCCAAAGGGGAAAGAGTGTAATTGGGCATGTTTGTTTGTTTAATCCCCACTCTTAATGTTGGAAAGTTTCCCCCATCAACAAAATTGGTGCTAGGAGGGAAAACATTGTATGGTAGACTTTGTCCCAAACTCTGGATCTTCTACTAGAAGCCCAAAAAATATCAATGAACCTTTGAATCAATAAACAATTGTTCAAGAACCCACTTTTCACGAATTGGAGGACACATTGGAAAACCATAATCATGAGTGTGGTATTCCTTACATTTTTCTAAATGAAGAGGTAAACACAATTTGTTGGATAACCAACAATTTCACAAGGTATATTGGTGCTTTGCCAATGACACCCTTACTTCCTCAACAAAGAATACTCCACAAAATGTAACCCAAAATCGAGAAAATAAATTGGTTCACTATATTGAATATTTTGTTGATTTAGAATTCCAAGAAATCCCTCAATCATCGTACCAAATCCCACTACATTTACTAGATTGACTAATAACTTTGAGTATGATTCTAAACAAGAGTTAAAATCTGAAGCTAAAAATTTAGAAACTCATTCTTAAGACTTAGATATGGAAAACAATCAGAATCAAGATTGTCCTTGGTTGGCTTGGGATTCTATGGTATTTCTTGGACACTTCACATCTTACCAAAACACATAGAATGCCTCTTACTAAAATATGACCTTGGTTTATCTAGGCCAAGTTGAATATCATATAAAAAAGTCCATTCTTACCATTCAACTAATGAATGTTCAACATGAAGACGTGGTTTGTCATGTTTTTCCTTATACTTTCAAGAATAAGGATTTAAATTGATATTTTAACATACTAGTTGACTTTATCACAAATTGAAGTGATTTCTAAAAAGCATTTTTAGATAAATGTAGGGAAGAGACTACCACAAGGGAACTCATGGTCGAATTATTCATGTACTATAACTATGGGTCCTAAGGAAGAGTTAAAAACTTCAGCCAATTTTTTACCATGGTCATAAACAAATTATGTCCCGACAATGAACCAACACAAGAACTTCAAATTGAATTATATGCTAATGATCTTCCTGCACCAAATTCCATGTTCATTAAACAAGCTAGAAAAATACTACTGCCTTAAACTTTCAAGAAGAAAAAGTGGTATAAGCTAAAAATTCCATGTTCATTAAACAAGCTGGAAAAATACTATTGCCTTAAACTTTCAAGAAGAAAAAGTGGTATAAGCTAAAATAATGAGTTGCAAAGAAAATCATGATGCTTATGCTAGGAAATATAATGTTCCAACTAAGAAACCTCTTATCCTACCTAAAGCTCCACGAAAAATAGTTTTAGATACCAAATAAAATGATTCCACGAAAAATAGTTTTAGATACCAAATAAAATTATTCCTTTGAGTTAGATAATCTCCAACGCATGCTAAGGAGATTAACCAATGAGATCAATGGTATTAAAATAAATTATGGGGAAGGAACTTTAGTAAAAAGACTTTATAAGCCATTTTTCAAAATACCTATCATGCCTCCTAAACCACTTGAAGCTCTACTTGAAAATATAAATTTGGGTCTTGAGGGGGTGGCCATGGAAAACTACTACAACTATCATCAAGCTAACCACTTTGAAAAAAACTGTCCATAATGGATCAATGCTATGAACATTGTAGAAAACCACTTTCTTGATGAATATGTGCAAGTTTAAGAACCTAATTTAGAAACTAAGGGAGAAGTAGTTGAGAAATTAAGGGATAAACTTGAAGAAACAACCATGGTTCTGTGGGATATGATACATGGTTTCAATATTGATGATGAAGAGCAGGTAGTAAAAGTATTGCAAGTTCAAAGTGATTGCAATTTAAGGAGTAAAGGGATTGTTCCACAAGTAGATCCTCCTAATCTTCTAGCTTCGAACAATAAGAAAACTTGGACTTACATTTCTACTGCTAAGCCTTCTCTTGGTAATTGAAATACTGCTAAATTTTCAACCAGTGATTAGACATCTACATTTGTGGGATACAATATAATGGAACATCTCAAGAAAATCAAGGCCAATTTTTCAATTCTTGATTTATGCAAAATTTCCCAACAATGGAAATTATTGTTAAGTTCCCTTAAAGAACTCATTGAGCCACTACAACAAAATTTTACTAAAATTACTACAAAAACAAGAATCAATTTCATATGGAATGTAGCTGTAAATGTTGCTATAGGTGGTAAAATATCAAAGTCATAAACATCCCCATTTTTGTTAACATTTGAAATATTCAACAAGAATGTGCATAATTTCTTTGTAGACTTCGTAGCATCCTCTAATGTGATGCATTACTTAGTGTGTAATAAGTTGAATGCAACTCACACCAAATGTTCCACTCACATCATGAGAGGAGGTAACATAAATAATATCCACGTCATTTTTATCTATAGCATGAAAATATAAATGAAAAATGTATTTATCGATAGCAATATTCAACTCTTGAAAATTTTGAATATTCTTCCCTCAACTTTTGTGCTTTGTGTCACATACCTAATAACCTATGCATGTTGTTGAGGTTATGTGGTACCTCAAAAACCACCAAACCACACCAAATCTCACTTTGATACCATTCCAATTAAAGAATGCATGCATGCTCAAATATAGTTTATACAGGCACAAGAAAACAATTATTCAATGATGAATCCATAATTATGAATGCAAGTTAAATGTAAGCATATCAAATAGACAACTAGAAATAAATAAATCCATAATAGGAACACCAATAATTTTTGTACAATTATCACACATTAGAAGAAGACTTATATGTATGGAAATCAGCCACTAATTGTCTATAGAGGGAGAATGTTCCACCTAGCCTTATGTTATTTTCCACACTTAATATTTATATGGTAGAGACTGCCCTTGAGATGAGGCTATGCATCCACAAGGATGATGTCTTAAGGTTTTTTTGTAAGTCCTCTTACTTAGCCCATAACATAGAAAGCTCTCACAAGAAATTAATCCCTCTCTATATATACCAATTAACTAACACTCTTCCCCCTCAACCTACACAACACCAGGAACATGATCCCCTTCTTTGCTAAACAATCCCTTAGGCCATCTTGATTCCCTTCCAATTGTCCAACATATTATGGCTAGGAAATATTTTTTTTGGGACTCTAGGGATTCTCAGCTATAAGAAATATTCTCCTTTGACTTAGCCAATAACCCTATCACCTATAGTGTTATGAAAATCCTATGGTTTTAAATTCCTCATAAATTCCTTACAACGGAACTATGGTCATTCTCATAATCACAATATATCGACAACATAAGCCTGCATGAAAGTACACTTTCAATTATTTAGAGCATATTCATCATAATCATCACACCATAACTAACAATCTAACCTATATACAACCATCATATAATGACCATACTCCCATCATACAACAACCAACAATAATTCATGTTAATCTCTCACCACATGTCTTCATGATAACCCCATGTTTTACTTTTTATCCCAAATCTTATAATAATATAAAATTGGGATTAATAGTCAAGGTTTCATAATCAATGGTTTAAGTACTTAGGTTAAATTACTCACTAAGGTCATTTCCCTTTATCTCCTATAAGCCTTGTATAATCCCCCTTTCACTTCTCCCACTTATGTAATTATAGTCCCTCATCTCTCTCAAGTCCTTATTCATTTGCAATTGTTAATGTACTTTATATTTCAAATCCATTTACATATCTACAAATTCTATAGTCATTATTTACTTAGACCATATATATTTTTCTTGTATCCAATTTAACATTACATATACAATCATAATCAAATGGGGGTCTAAACCATGGTATTACATTACTCCCCCTCTTTGGAATAATACCATCCTCGATGTCATTTTCTTTTCAACCATGAGACCTTGTCTTCATAATTTATTTATTTTTGCAATGCTATCCTCTTCCTTGAAAACTTGCATACGTGTTGGCTATCTTGGATACAATGCATTATCATTTGTTTTTCACTGTAATTTGTAACCTCCTAAGTATTGGCATATATAAATGTATCTATATTATTCCTCAAAAAAAAAATGCATGTTATAACCATATTATACAACAATTATCCCCTTCACAAAAGAAATTCATAGATGAAGAATATGTATTCATAACACAAAATAAGTATGCAATCATCCCAACACTTATTTGTGTAAATATTTGTTTGCTTCAGAAGATTACTATGGGTGAGAGTTTAACTCACTATCCTTTCTGACACAACCTCAAGATTTCTCTTCCTTGCAACAACTTTCCCCTGTAGTCTCAAGCATCCCCTTCTCTATTTAACAATCGCTTATGTGATCCATCTTGCCAAGTATTTTTCATGCATGAAGAGCGCCAACATAGGGTTCCAGTGGCATTGTGGTGGAATTCTCCTCGATCTTTCCATCTTACAATAGTTATAATTTTCCCTTACTAGGTAGATCCATCCACCTATGTCATAAACATAAACATGTGGATATTATGAGTCATCTCTCCATCTATTAGCCAACTTTTGAATTAGTAATTATTACAACAATTTAGATTCCAATTAATATTGAAAGTTTCAAATCTTTCAACTTTGTAGGTAATATTCCATGTATTCATCATGTCATACTTTTACTTCCATATCCAAGATAGACCTTTCTATAACTCTATTCTCTCGACACAATTTTCATGTAGTCATTAGAACATGACTACTTATGCTTACAATCCCTTCACTGCATCCACAACAACCCTATGAAATGATCTCAGAACTAAGAGATACCAATAATTTCATCACTTCAATGATTAAAATGCTATTTGAAATGAAATATGGCACACACATGCATTCACACAATGCAATAAAATATATGTGCCATCATATATGTGTGCACAACCACAACATTTACACAATCTACTTATGCACAACCACTCAATGTAGCCTTGCATTGATTCAATACCATATTTTCACATCAAACATTCCACCATGATGAGTTGGAAGGTTTATCCAATGCCTTGACATATCATGTAGACACCTCCCCAATAATTTCTCAACCATTTGCACACCTTCCTCTTCAGTCCAACACAACACTAGAAATATACCCTTTCTTTGCTAAACAATCCCTTAGGCATACTAGAAGGTGTTTCCTTTCTCTACTCAATAGTTCCTTAAATAAGTATTCCCCTCTAATGGTGTCTTAAATATTGACAACAAGGTAACTACAATTCAAGACACTAACACAAGTAGGGAGACCATTGAGAACTCATGCAATGTTATAACCTTTCCATATCCAAAAACACTATGGTCTCATACATGGCTATCTCACTTGGCATTCACTCTCACAACATGATCATACATCTTGACTTGTATTGGTTATTTACTTATAACTAACCCAACATGACATGGCATTTTATCTCATATGGATGCATTTAAAAGACTTTAGCAATATCACGTGTCTAAATATTTCTTCCTTTACCACACCCCAGTTGGGTATTATTCACAAAAATGAATTCACTGATCCAGGGGGACATTGATGGCCACCCACCTCTTCCACTGACTCAAAATAGTTCTCCTTCTTGATAGTTTTTTTATTTATAAATTTTCAGGTCCTAAACTTCTGGGGCTATTTTGTGGCCTTAAACAATGTTTTTTGGCTATTTAGGGACCTGGGTGGACATGGCCTTCCAAATCCTTCCAACACTTGTACTTATCAATTATATAATTCCAAGAGCTACTATGCACCCCAAATGGATATTGTATGCAAATGTTTCACCCCCAGGAAGTTGGCATATCAACTAACCACTTCAGGGCCTACAATCCTTTTGGTGCTTCATCTCCTAGGGTCATGGTTTTGGATCTTTAGGGTTTTTTCCTTTTAAGGATTAGTACTTTATGTTAAAAGGCCATTTTTGGCCTCTTGTAATGTTTTATTGCGAATGAGTGTAGCTGACACCTCTCTCTTCAGAGATAAGCTACCACCACTCTAGGTAGTTTGTGTTGCTTTGTAGTTTACGGTCTTTTCCTATTTCATTCATTAATAGAATTTGGGTTTCGTGATATTTTTGTGTATATTTCCATTCATATTCCTACCTTTCATTTTGTTTTCTATATAATAAAAATCATTCACACAACATAAACATACCAATCTTATGATATCAAGTCATGATTTAAGGAATTCTTATCTAAATTCCCTTCAGAACATACACGATATAAGCATACTAAATCCATACCTTGTGTGGTTTCCATTAGCATATTTGATATTCATTGATTAGTTGGAATTTTATGGAAGCCCACATAATCCTTTCACCCACCTCTTGACTAGAAAATTCTTGTTCTTATCCCTTCTTCAGAAGGTTGATTTTCAAATGCAATAGTATAATCAACATCTTCAACCATTCTCTCACCATTTTTGGTTACACAATCACATCATTCGTACTTAATCATCATGCCATACTCATGGCATATGTAACAACATACTAATCTTTACCAATATGTAATATCACATATTCTCAATCGTATCTATATGCACCATGCATTATCTATGCATATGCCCACTAGTGCATTTGCATTCCATATTTCTATACTCTTTCATCTCCAACATTCCTATGTTCTTTAAAATGAAGAACATCTAACAAATTTATTAATATTAAGAAATACAAATATGTAGCAAGAGAAGAGTCAAGGAATTCTCTCTTCCAATTACTTTGCATAGCATGAAATTCCACTTCCACATCATAGTCGACCCAATTCATGGTATTTTTGCCAATCACACAATGGATCATTAGTTGTGATTTCCTCACCAAGTAGAAATGCATAATATCTATAGATATTTATACTTTATACTTTTTAAAACATATAGTTATATTCTATAAACATGTAAGGTTAAGGTGAGAAATCCCCCTCTTTATCAATTATTCATTGCTAGTCTTGTTCTCTAATTGTTTCTATGTCAATATTATTAGGAAATTGTAGCTTGCTTTGTTATCCTAAGCTTCCCTCAACTCCCATTTGACTCTGGAAACATCTGTGCGCTTTCTTTGAGCTTCTTTTGCCTTCTACTTATCTCTAGAAATTGTTTTTCCATTTGCTTGACCACCTTCAACCAAATCCAACTTGACCATTCCTGATTTCCAACCCTTATTGATATTGTAACATCATTAGTTGCTTCTTTTTTCTTTGGCCAATCTATCCCCAACCTTAACTTCATTTTTCATCATTTCTAGCACACTATCATGATGCATTATATATCATTGCAAATTCATATGGGCTCATTATAGGTCTATTCTTCCTTGCAACTAATACCAAGCGTATATACTCTTTTCACTTCATATGTCTTATTATACTTCTCATTTGGATGTCATTCTGATTCTTATGTTCTTTGATTTCTATCAATTTATATACTTACAATGCACTTGGCATTCGCTTACTTCATCTCATATCAATAATTTCTTTTTATTGTTGGAATCATATCCTCAATGCCTTTAAAAAACTTGGGCATTCATTATGTGGCATCTCACACCCTTGCTTATCTCTAACTATACTTGAGCTTTATTCCACTATAAAATTTCTTCTTTATTTTATTGGATAATTCTTAGTGAAGTTAAACTTTGTTCTCCAATACCAATCCCCACAATGGAATGCATTATTCCTCTATTGGCACCTTTTAGAATGAGGGAAATTTCATTATTTACTTCACCTTCTTTATACAGAAGTTGTTGTTCCATATCCTACAAATATTCTAAGCATACATATAGCTTTCCCACAAGGATGGTTCACCCATCATTTCATGCATATTCTCTTTTTCTTAGCAATTATCCTTTATCATCCAAGCTATCCATAATTTTCTCTTTTTCTTTGGAATATTTCCTCTACCATACCAACTCTCATAAATTATTTCCTTGCAATCATGCTCTACAACCTCTATTACTTAGTTTCCTTTCTCTATCTCCAGGGGGTTAAGGAACTTACATCCTCATGTATACATAAGAATTCCATCTATATGTGTTGGTATATTCCATGTCCCCTATTGTTATTGTTTCTTTGTATACAATAACCAACTACAATGATCATGACTCCCACATCTCTTCTCTACAATCTAACCTACATATGTTGACCTTAGTCAATGCATTGCATGCATTTTGGCTAAGGAATAATCAACCTTTATTGGTTCCTTCTCTCTTCAATATTAGTCCCAAAATCATTTTTTCACTAAACATCAAGAATTTTCATTCACAATGTTTAGACATATGGTTAACAACATTGCTATAACAATTATTAGCTTAAATATCTATGCTCATCAAAATTTATTTCTTCTTTCCATGTACTCCTAGACATCTTTGGTCCAATCATTCATTCTTCTAGTTATCAAGCACTTTACACATCCATGTTTTTGCCCATCCAACTATGCCTCCACATCCTTGTACAAGAATCATTATGTAGTATATGCATTTTTCCTTAGTCATATTCACATATGTTATTCTCCTATATTATCGTAGCCTTCTTTCCCTAAATTCAATATACTTTGGGGGTCTTCCATACATTGTCTATTCAAGCCTAAAGGCTATGTTTTTATAGTATTTCAGAGTATATAGGAACACCCCTTGAAAATATGAAATTTTTATTACATTGTCATATGAGATCTCTTTTCAATGACTATACTCGTGTTCCATTTTGAGTTTGAGGAAAAATGTTATAGCTCCCAAAATTTGCCATTTTTACATAATTTTTTCACTCTTTCTACTAGCGCATTCAATGTTAGAGACCAACAAAATTTTGGTATCGAGTGTTGATAATAATTTTGATTGTGAGTATATAAAAACTTTCAAATCAACGATCTAATGTTAATAAATGATTAGAAATATCGGTAATAATCAATTGACATCTTCGTCTCCACTCATAGATGTGATAAAAAATACGAGTCAACGCATTTTTTCATAATGATGTTAATAGATTAGTTCTAGTCTCATAGTGAATGGGTGATTGGAAATTTGTTAAGAATGACATGACTAACCATGAGAAGTCATTATTAGGTGCATGAGGTAATTTATTGTAACACGTAGTAGCAACTACTATTAGTGTTCTTTGAAAAAGCCACAAACACACACTATCATCCATTAACGAGTTCAAAGAAAACCAAATATGGAAATTCATAGTGTGGTTTGACATATCCTCCCTAGGTTTACCCTTAAATTTTGGTATATCTAAAGACGACTTAGTGAGGATAGTAGGCCATAATGGATCATATCTAATCAGTTTTGTTTATAAGATGATATATATTGATCAAGTTTAACATCACCAAGAATATAAACTTAGTCATAGTAATAAAATTAGGGTTACTAAATGATGAAATTTGCATCCCCCATATGCCACATTATTGTTTGGATAAATCATTCCGGTCACATTTCCACTACTAGGGCACCATAACATTTGTCCTAATTTCCGACGCATTCCGATGAGGTTCTGACAAATACTTGTCGTACTTCCTTCGAAGAGGATTCATAATGCTCATCACAGTCATTTCATCGCATGATTGATGAACGTAACCAGTTGTTGTATGCCCAACATGAAAAGATTCCACGTGGCACGTGGCATCTACGAGAGATTTAATCGCCAACCATTCATCGCAAAATAGCATCGCAATGACGACTATAATATATAGTTTTCATGCATTCGATGCAAACAAATTCCACGTGGAATTCGTTTGGGAAAGTTTCATCCACTAAGTGTCTATCTATCGTGCGATGCAATGGCGTGGAAATCCCATTGTAGCACCGAATTGCACACCATCAGACTTGTAACGTTATGGCCAGACGAATCCATGAGAGGGGCGACAATGGGGACGCCACGGTTCTTCAGATTTGAGATGTTATAGCAAGTAAAGTCCATCAGCGTTGCAATGTTATGCCAGAAAAATCCCGTCAGTTTTGTGACGGAGGGTGGGAATAATATCCCGTCAGTTTTGTGACGGAGGGTGGGAATAATCCATCACAGTGTCAACACACTCGAGGCATTGGTCGTAGAAGCCATGATGGGAGGGGCATTTTCCATTGGATTTTCAATGATGAATATGGACATCGGTATTCCGATGGGTGGAGAGTAAAGTGAAAAAAAATTCAACTTGATATTCTAGACTAAAATCCATTCTTGTGATGCATTGGACACAAGGAACAGGTAGATGTCTTAGACTAAGAAATCGAAGAAAATTGAGTTAGACGTAGATGACAATGTTCTCTATATTTGATGATATAAATGATTAAGATTAGTGTTTCTATTGTTGCATAAAACCCTAATTCAATCTTGTTAGAGCCTCCACATCTAAAAATGACACAAGATATAAACACTTATCAGAAAACACCAGGTGATGCAACTGTTGTGAGGGGTGCTCGTTTCCACCCAACTGTAGGCTCAATGACTCCGAATGGATTTACCACTAGCCACCCCCGAGCTAGACCACGATGCTTGAGACTCTCTGTCTCAGTTCTTTAGCGATCGAGAATGAAGTTTACTCTCCTTCTTCTCTACTATCGATCATTTTGTATTTTGTTCCAGAGTTCTTCTGATATCTTTCCTGCGATCTCTCCCTCGCGTCCATCCCCTCCCACACCTTTTACCTACCTTTTCTTTTCTGGCGAGGTTGCGTGTGGCACG
>CBVK0102007829.1:0-11244 GCA_900067695.1 Picea abies
TATATCTCTGTTGGTCATGGTGATGGAGCTAAGGGATGCAGATTGTGGGATCCTACTATCCACAAATCGTCAATAACAAAGATATGTACCATGAGAAGCCGTTTAGGATCGCAAAGGGAGATTTTTTTGCAAACTCAAGGAATCATTGTATGGACTAAGGTAACCAGACATTAGTACAGGATGTTTGATTCCTTCACGGTGATCCAAGTTTTTAAGAAGTGAGTATGATCATTGTGTTTATGGCATATTCATTATCTTGATGTTATGTTGATGATATGCTTGTTGCAAGCAAAGCATGGTTGAGGTCAGTAGGTTAAAGGATCAATTGGTCATGTTGTTTTAGATGAAGGATCTAGGAGCAACAAAACAAATCTTGGGCATAGAAGTACATAGGGACGGGAAAAATTGTAAGTTGTGGTTTTCACTAATGAGGTTTAATATGAACTTTGTGAAACCGATAAATATCCCTTTAGCTTTCCATTGTAAGCTTTCTTCAAGTGTATGTCCTAGTAGTAAGGAAAGAAAGGATTATATGTCTTGTCTACCTTATGCAAAATGTAGTAGGATGGTTTATGTCTACGATGGAATGTTCAAATATTTCTCATGCAGTTGGTGTTGTCAGTGGACAGATGGTAAAACTAGGTAAAGAGCATGGAAATGGGTGCTTCAGTATCTGAGAAGCATGAGTATCACCTATAGTGGTTGCAACGATTTGGTTTATGGTTATGTTGATTCAATGGAGGTGGAGTAGTCCATACTGGAGAAAACTATGCAGACATGTTCATGCAACCAGTGTTGTTAGAGAAGTTGTGGTGGCGTTTGGCTTCTCTTGGCTTGCAAGAAGGTGATGTTTGATTTGTTGGGAAAGGTATCGGGAAATTGTTGTCAAGGTGGAGATTGTTGGGTTGTGACAACACATACCCTTGTCGTTACATTCGTTTGGAGGTTTCTCAAGCGTTTGGCTTTCTATGTGCCTGGAAATGCTTGAGACCTCTCCCGGTTAAATGTAGAAGCCCGTGAGGACCTTCTTGGGATTTGTATTCATTTCTCCATTACTTGGCTGAGCAATAAAGAATACCATTGCCCCCATTTCGTGTTTGTTGTGTGTGAGACTTTTTTCATTCTCTATTTTCTCTGTTCATGAATTATGTTTGTAGGCTTGAAGTCCAACAACCTTCATCCTTGTTCAAGCTGAATGTTTCTCAATTAGACTCTCTAGACTTTTGTGCTCTTGTGCATGGTGTTTGAATCTTGCACCTCGTCCTGGGGGGATAGAGGTTGGTTGCTGTGGTGGGAGGCAACCATTCGTTGCACTCTGAATTTTATGAGAGGGTGGGGTTGCATGGTCGTGTGTAAACATAGGAGAGAGCTTCGAGAGGCTAGATAGAAGCTAGAGGAGCTTCAGACCCTTTTGGAGGAGGATTTGCATAACATTACTCTTGAGGAGGATGCAACTCGATTAGAGACAGTGGTGTGGAGGGAGGAGGAGTATATTGCCAGAGGGACTCAGGTGCGTGCCAGATTACAATGGATTCAGGAGGGCGATGAATTTTCTAAGTTCTTCTTTGATTTTCTAAAGAAGAAGGTGGTTGCTGACAAAATGTTTGGTCTATGTCAAGTGAATGGATCTCTAGAGGAGAACTTGAATGAGATTTAAGGTATGTTTAGTGAGCATTTTTAGAATATATTTTCTTCTTAACCCTTGTTGGATTTGGCTATATCTTAGGGATGCTTGCTATAGGGTGGTTCCTCATAAGGTTTCAATTGGTGACTAGGATAGATTGGATAGGGACTTCATTAAGGAAGAGTTCTTTGCGGCCCTTTCCTCAATGCAAAATGGGAAATCACCTAGAATTGAAGGATTGCCTTGTGAGTTCTACAAGATGATGTGGGATACGGTGGTGGATGACTTTTCTAACCTTGCTTATGAGGTTTTCTGTTTAAGTAGCCTTTCAGAGTTGCTTAAGCAGGGTTTGATCAAGCTTATTCTGAAGAATGCTGCCATAGACTCAATTGGTGAGTGGCCTGCAATTACTTTGTTGAGTATTGCTTGTAAAATCATGGCTAAGGCAGTAGCTACGAGAGTGCGAGATGTGGCTAGGAAAATTGTTTGCCAGGAACAAATAGGATTTGTATAGGGGTGGTTCATTTTGGATACAATGTTATCAACTTGGGAGGCCTTGGAGTGGGTTAGGGAGTCTTGTAAATAGGCCCTCTTCTCGAAAATTGATTTTGACAAAGCTTATGATTGTATTGATTGGACATTCATCACGGACATGGTGACTTGTCTTGGTTTTGGATAGTGATGTGTTAGCATGATTAATACCCTGTTTTCATGTGCTTTGACGTTTGTTTCCGTGAACAATGCTTTGTTTCCCTACATCCACCTTCACAGGTCTATCAGACAAGGATGTCCTTTGGCTCCTTACCTCTATGTGTTGATTGTTGATGCCCTTGGTTATCTGTTGGAGTCAGCTTGCCTATAGGGTTGTCTTAGAGGTATTTCTTTGACAGGGGGTGATGAGATGGCGAACAATCATTTTGTGGACGACTTTGTTTTGTTTGTAATTATTGAGCGGGAGTTTGTGTCGGCTACTAGAGATTGTTTGACTGTGTTCTGTGAAAGCCTATGGGACTGTTGTCAGTGATCACAAGATTAACTTTTGGTTGGTTGGTCTTGACAGGCCGCTTGCCTAGATTCCAACCGCCTGGAATTTTGTTCCTCTTGGTGTTATTGTGAGATACCTTGGTATTCCATTTGGTGTGGGTCTCTCTCCGGTTTCCATGTGGGATTGGTGTCTTGAGTAGTTTGAACATAGTATTCTCTACTTGAAATATAGGAATCTTCCTTTTGTCGGTAAATTTACGGTGGTGAGTAGAATCCTTTAGGCTTACATTTATTATGTGTCCTGTTGGCTTCCTAGCAGAGTCCAATTTCGTAGATTGGAGCAGATGTTGTGATTGTGTTTGTGGGCCAAGTATGATGGGGCTTGGGTCTCCTTATGGTGCCTTGGGATGTCGGCATTATGGTCAAGGATGAGGGAGGCCTTGGTTTGATAGATGTTGTGATGTAGGGGAGCATTTTAGTAGCTAAGTGGGGGGTTAGATGTTTGGAGGGTACTTCTCCTTGGCACAGATTGCTTTCAGCTCAACATGTTGGTAAAATTAGGGGTCTGTTTGGATTTTGTGATATCTTATCTGCTCCACATAATTTCCAAATTGCAAGCTCTCTAATTTTCAGAAATATTTGGGCAGCTTGGAGGAAGGCGGCAAGTTTGGTCTATTGGTAGATGTCAGGCAATCGAGCTGGGTGGGACTTCACTAGAAGGTCAATTTGGAGTTGGAAGCTGGAAGACACTTGTATATCTGATTTTCCATGCTTTTAAATTTAGGCAAGGAGAGTAAATAGGAAGAAGATATTTTTCTGGAGGGATACGTGGGATGCCAATTCTCTCTCTTGGAAGTTGGAAGGATTGGCACTTAGTGGCTTAGGAGTTTGTGTTGTCTTCTGTGGATCAACCCACTTTTTTGGAGATTGTTGGACTTATCTTGCAAGAAGATTTGTTCAAGATGAACATTGATATGCCAGGGCCCTTCTGGCATGATTGGGAATGAAGTTTTGGATGCCCTTTGACTCAGTATGATTCACGTAGACTGTACTCCATTTTGCATCAGAGGCATGTGCTAGGCCTAGTTCAGAATGCTTGGTGGGCTTCATCAGATGTTGAGACCTGATGGATTCAGAGATTGCATAGTGTTTGGTCAGTGTGGGTTTCTTATAAGCTCCGTGTGTTTGCTTGGTTTGTGATCTATATAGGGGTCTCACCTCCAAGGCTTAGTTGCCAAGAGTATCCCTTTCAGATGGACTCTGCCTTTCCTGTCCTAAGGCGGAAACTGTGAAGCACACTTTTTGAGAGTGCTCTTTTGTGAGGTCTTCCTGGGATCAAGTTCAGTTGCAGTTCACAAGTATTCTTCATGGGCATTTACATTGGAGGGCAGCAATCTGTGATTTGGGACTCTTTGGCTGGTTTTTGTTGATGTTTTTGTAGCAGTGGCAGGTATTCCCTCCTAGACAACTTTTCTTAGAGAAGAAGAAGACTCCAAGAAGTCAAAGGAAGACCATTGAATAGTTGAAGAAGCCCCAAGAAGAAATAGAAGACCACAGAAGAGAAGTCGGCCCCACAGGCAAACAATAAAGTAATATTGAAGACCCTAGAAGAGAAGTCAGCCCCATTGGAAAATAAGAAAGGAAAATTAGATTTTCCAGGAAGAGAAGTCGGCCCCAGTAAAGTGACTTGATGAATGTAAATAGGGGTGATGCCTTCCTCATTTGAAGACACTTACACAGCTCACTCAGCGAGGAAAAGGAGGCACAAGTCTGAGGCAACCCTAGGAGACACTACAGCTGGGGTTCTTGGTGGTTTCTCTTGTGCGCTACCTGTAGAAGAGTTGCGCTAGGGTTGTGACACAGTTGTATACCCTCGCTAGGGTTTGACAAGGAAAAGAGATAAGTTCTTGTTATCAGGGTTTCTTCATTATTGGTTTTACTCTTGTGAATAGAGCTTGTTCATGGTTGTTTTGTATTATCAGAAAGTTTCTCTCTGAGAAAAGTTGGCTGGGTTTTTCCCAGGATAAATCTTTGTGTCTTCTTGTGCTTGTCTATTTGCTTCTAGATCCTGCTTATATTTTCAGTATATGGTTATTGAATGTTAAATGAAGATCAAAATACTCTGGTAAATCTTTTCAGTATATGGTTATTGAATGTTAAATGAAGATCAAAATACTCTGGTAAATCTATTGCTACTGAAAATTTGAGAAAATCTAACAGTTTTTGCCATTGTTTGAGAATTTCAGCATTATTTGTTCTTTGGAAACTATGCTCAAATATGTGTTTGATAATGAGGTCAGTTCTTTGGCTGCTTTTTGTCAATTGTGGAGAGAGGAGGTACATATGCAGCTGATGGAAAAAGGGTCATTATTGATTAAGGATGCAAAACTGTTAGATTCTGCTGCTTATTCTGATTTCTTAGTTGTTTTAACTGCAGTAAGGAAGAGGATGTAAATATCAATGTATATATCCTTTTATTGCTCATGTAAATATTTTCCGTATATATAAGAAGTATCTTTTACAAAAAAAGAAGCATATGTGCACTAAAATGAGAAAATATTAGATAAGAATAGATAAGGCTATATAGATAAGATTATATAAGAAATTAGATATATATGATTATATAAGAAATTATAATAGATATGATTATAATGAGCACTAAAGACACTTTTGTTTATCTTTATCAAACTTTTTAGCATAGCAACAAGACTCGTGGGCTTAATTGGAGACTCACAAGTATTACTCGACTTGGCAACAAAATGGGCTAGTTTGACTCGCCGGCTAGTCGGAACCATTGACCAGTCAAAGACTCACAAGTACTCATGAGTCAAACCCTTGATCTACAAGTACTTGTGAATCTTCGAGTGGTCAATGAGTCTAACTTGCTGACTGCCGGTTTGACTTGTTGGGCTTACCATATACTATGGATTTTGTAAATGGGGAAGTCCATATATTCAAAAAAAATTTCTTTAAAAGATCACAAAATCTAGAAAAAAAATAAAGATAGGGAAAATTGATAGCCAGTCCACCAATATTTGTTTAAAACCCGAAGCACGAGACCTGTAAGGCCTTTGCTCAGATTATGGTTGCATGCTATCTGCAAATTCTTTGGGTGCCTATGATGTGGTGTTTTCCAGTGTATGTGGCAGTGTGTTAGCCATAGTTTTATTAAACTTGTCAAATTGTTGAATAGAGTAGTACACTAACATTTAAAGGAAAAGATGATACAATCTGTCTTGCTATATTCATGAGTTTGTTGTAGCCGAATGTTTTGCAAATCATCTGCATAATTGAACTGTATGATGCCAAAATTCAGGCATCTTCACCTCCACAGTACTTGGACCATTTTCCATAAACATGGAAATATTTTCAATTCTGATCATCCATCGCCACCTGTTTTTGCCGACACTTGTTATTATTTGGTGCTTTGGAACTAGTGCATTTTTGTTTCTGCTTATTTGACTCATTTTATCTGCCAAAAATACATGATATTGTTATATGGGTTTTAGATTTTCTTCTTTTAGAATATGAAGTTTTGTGTGTTTACACATATTGATTACTTTGATTGAATGTGTAACAATAACACTTGTCCATAAATGATTTGTAATGTTTTTCATTCTCAGGCATAGTTTTACGTTTTTAAAGGATCTTTGACTTTTTGTGACGGGGCTGCCTTTTTTGTCATAATACTAACTTTGGGCTTTTTTCCATTAAAGGCAAACTGGGAGTTGCAGGTATTGAGCGCCCATCATCAGTCTGGAGGGGTATGGCTTATTTCTTTTCTAAACTAATGGAGCATGTACTTGTGAGCTAGGCTAACATGAAAGGTTTCTGTAATGTTAACATGATGGTTACTGTTTGGCAGGAACATTCAGTATGAACTATATTGTATCTTGTTTCACTACAGGACCATACAGACTGTCCATTTCCACGTGGTAGATGTAATCAACCAAGGTTAGTGAAAATCTGTAATGGTGGATCTATTTGGTCCTTGTTTTCATTCTGTTTGCATTTGGAGGTAAATATAGCCATTGTTGGCAATGATGCTTGTGGCACTGAATGGTAAAGATTGCTAAGAATGTTTCAATTTTACAGACCATTGTGAAGAAAATAAACTACAACTTGATATTGTTTGTGAGACTTTTTAAATTGTCTACACAAATATCCAATATGCATAATATTTTTTGTATGCCCTTATAAGGTCAGCATTTTGACGTGTTTGATTCTTGTTTACTCTAGGGATGGATCCTTTTCTTTTCCAAGGAAAACTTCGTGGGGTCCCCCCTCTTCCCCAGAATATCCAAATGGAGGGTGGCTCAACTGCCAGCACAATAACAGCTGGTAACCCAGTGGGACTTAGCTGGATTTGAAACTCAGCCAGACTAGAACAGGAGACCTCATGGCTAACTCCGCCTTGAAACAGTCCCTTTGAATTGATTGAGCTAACCTGTTGGGCTTCTAGGGATGGATCCTATAAATGAGAGGATCATGTTTCAGCAACTTGTAAAGGCTGCAAATCATCCCAACACACCACAGTAAGAATCAATATTATTTCTCTATCTGTCGTCTTTATCTGGTTAAACTGGGTACTTTTCAGGAGTTTTGTCTTGAACTTAAGTAGCCTGATGCATGGAAATAACTAGATTATACAAATCTAGAATAAACAAACATTATGAATGGACCTTGGATTGAGAAGACATCAAAAGGCATAGATAATAGTTTCAATGTGGTCAGGATTACAAGGAGCTATTTTTCTTGCTTCCTCTTTTAAGTTTTTTCCTATTATATATTCTTATTCCTCTCTGCTGAAAGTACAAGTGAAATTCTTAGACCTGTTGCTTTTATATTTTTTTCCTTAACTGACATGCCAGTGGAGCACGTGTTTATGCTTTGGGGAATATATGTTTGTGGTAATGTTTGTCTAACTACATCTCTTCACATGGCAGTTTGGAGCAACGGTGGGAATAGGAAAACAGTAAAAGAAATGCTGTCACAACATTCAACATGATTGTATTTTGTATAATTAGAAATGGTTCTCTTGGTTCCTTGTCATCATTGTATTTCTTCTCTTGTGCAGTATGTACTGTTTGATGCTTTTTTCATATAAGTTTTGTATCTACGTTTCATGTTTTTTGTACAGACAGCACCTTCCTACATGTTCCCTATGATTGCTGGGAGAAAAAATTCTTTTTAGTGCTGGAGTCAACAACTCACATCAGATACAAGAGAGAAAAACAAATGCACAGTTGATTTAGGGTTACTAATCCTTGATGTGTAGCCTGTAACTGTATCTAAGCATTGGTCCCCAAAAGTTGACTGACTGACTGAATGAGTTTAGTATCAAAACCTGAATTAAGTTCAAGAAGCAGTGCCGAAAACAATCAAAGTATCTAATTCAAATAGTTCGATCAAAGAGATTTAAAATATGACTAGATGCTAATCTGAAATATTTAATCTAGTGAATTGTATTTAGTATACTTATATCAGAATATCTCAGGACTTTATGACAAATCGTAAAGTTAACTATCCTTTCTGAGTGTATTTGCTTATGTTCAGATTTGAGAAGGCACTCATCATCAAATTCTTGACATGGAGTATGTTGAAGATGAACTAAATCTTCTAACTACTAGTGATACTATACCAATAAGCTATTTGGAGCAATTTTCTTTTCAACGTTTTTGATCAGATGTTATCCTTTCTTGACTACAACTCCATTAGAAAATGAAGAAAGAGGCAAATGGTAGAGCCATAACATATTCTTGAAATTTGAGACAGTAAGCACGTTGATGTCTTAAATGATCCTTTATGTTCCTGCAATGGATTTTCTATTGAGATTTGTTTTCCCTGCATGTCAGTGTGTCTTTCATCAAACAAATGCTTGACTGTACACATTGTAAATGTGTCTCTTCACTCATATATTTAGTTGCTTCAGAAATCAATTACTTTGCATCCAGATATGCACCGACTGAGATTTGTTTCCCTTGCATTTTTTTGGGGAAAGACTGCTTATAGAAACTTACCACATCCTTTTGGCTAAGATGCTGTTCTATGAGAGGTGTACCTATGCTGTTAAAATCCCTTGGGACTTACCCTTGGCCTCATTGGCACCCACTCGGGGGTTTTTAAACCTATGTCTGTGTTAAGACAAGCCTGATCACCTTGCTGGTCACCACTAGACCACACTTCTGTGGTTGAACTGCTGCATTTGAATAGCAAATTATCTCTTGTGTCCATAAATTACTGTGTTTCCTTTGTGTTGTTCATGGTAGCTTAAAGTTGCATGTGCTAATGCAGCCTGCAATGACTGCTATGGACTAAGGTCATGCAAATGCCAAAGATAGGTGAATATAAACTTTATTTTGAGAGTGCAATCTATTCTATTCTTGTCCATTAATTTGTCTTTAAAATTTGTCATAGTACAATGGTCTAAGACATTTGCCAGGCTTATGGTATATTGTGTTAGCATTGCAGTTGAACATTCTAATATTCAAATAGATTAGAATTAGTGTGTAACGATATTTTAAATGCGATCAGAAATATATAACTATGTGAATGAACTATATTACCGCAACAAGAGATACAGATAGTTTTCAACTATCATTTTATATTTTTCTATTTGAAAATGTCTTATATCAACATAGATATATTTACAAACAGAAGGCAAAGGTGGAAAGGTATATATAATGGAAAATCATATCATCTTCCTCAGTGCTATTAGAGAAGAAATAAAATCTGAATAAGCTAACGTATTTAGATATTTAGCATCTCTAACTAGAAGAAACCTTTCACCAACAATTGTTTACATACCCCTTTCCTCAGTTACAACAAAAACATTTAAAAGAACCGACTTTTTAACTCCAGATAATGTGTAAGGAAGTGACTTTGAGGCAGTGCCATATTCTTGAAAAAGCAAAGTACTAGATCCCCATAGTCACCAAAACATGCAACTCTCCAATGCACCTTGTCCTGAAACAAAACTGTCCCTTGATCTTGAAATCCTTGGCAAATTTTTGATCCAAAAATATGTGCTTAACTGTCTCAAGTTTGCCACACACTAATTGATATGACCCCAAGGGGGGCAGACATGGGGTTAAATGTATATGTAATAGAGGTCGACCTTGTAAAGGGTGCACATGTGCAATGAGTGAGAACTACTGTTTAACTAATCTCTATTATCTATTTTGAAGTTGTGCTGCACGTTCACATCTTCTGTACATTGTGTGTACTTTGGTTTATTACGATATTTTAAGGATTTGGTACATAACACTAAGAAAAACCCATT
Source organism: Picea abies (assembly GCA_900067695.1). NCBI lineage: Eukaryota > Viridiplantae > Streptophyta > Pinopsida > Pinales > Pinaceae > Picea > Picea abies. The sequence goes on from CBVK0102007829.1 coordinate 9,891, forward strand.
TGTGAGTCCACTTTTTGCTAAGCGAGCCTTGGTTGTCAATCCTTGATAGATGGCCAACCAAGCAAAGACTAACAATTTGTCGCTAATGTGAATGGACCAAAGATTATGCAATCTGTGAATCCACCTAACCACTTGGTGGGAAGAAGTTTAATGAGCATTGAGAACATGTGCAAGGACATGCTTTTGGTGTAACATGGATTAAGCATTTTGGATTCAAACAATGAGAGCTGCTTACCAAACAACCACCCCCAATGTCTCCATTGAGGGCCTCACATATCAATGCTCAATTTGAACAAGTCCTCTAGAGGAATCAACCCAACAATGTCTTTGATGACTAGCTTATTAGAGGAAAGAAGGGCCTTTTTGGTGCAGGAGAATCGCTCCACCTCAGCAAATGCGTCAGCAAGCCAACACATAGGCACGCAATGGATAAAGGGAGAGACATTGACCCTCCCATTTTTAAATTCGAAATCTGATCCCATGGGGATTTGCGTTGTAAGGCTGTAAGAGCCAAGCCATACCTTTGTACAGGTAGTGGATAGGGTTGCCTTAAATAGTTGAGTGTGAGCAGGTCTAGGTCGTAGTCAAGTCTGGATCATTGTTCAATGTAATGAGTCGTAGGAGTATGGGATCGTAACTGAGACGGTGATGGCACTGAGGCGGTGGAGAGGATAAGCTTGGAGAGCTCTCTTTTGTAAATGGGAGAGAGAGAGATCTTGAAAAAAAAAAGGGTTTTAGAGAAGAAGTAGAACTCAGGATAGAGTTAGGTTAGGATAGGAGAACTTGAGAGAACTGAGACTATGTCGCAGTCCAGTTTTTGTAAACATCTGTATAAACACACAGAGATAATAGAAAAACAGTTTTTTCTGCATATGATGTGTTAATGTATTTGTGTTTATCGTTATGCTTTTATATGTCATTCATGTTCTGAATGCATGAATTGGTGAAGTATTGTATGAGTTTCAATTGTTTCTCGTCTTTGAGTTTCGAGTGCAAGGAGTGCACATTGTCCGCAAGGAGTGCGTTGACAGAGGTGAGTTAACCTCAGAGAAGCTCAAGAGAGATATCGTTGAACCTTCATCAACAGAAGTGCAATGAGCGCACAAGAGAAACTCTGTGTTGAGTTCATAAAGAGATAGAGTCACTGAGAACTCTATAGAGCTCTGCAAGGTGTGCATTGAGCAAGAGGAACACCAGGAGGGCGAGAAGAATTTCTTTTCAAGAAACCCTTCGATCTGAGTTATCGAAATCCCAAGAACGCAAAGAGTGTGTGGGAAGTCAGAATCCTTTAAGGATCAAGCCCAGAAGGGATAGCACTTTTCATAAGTGTTGACGAGATCCAAGAGTCGGACTC
>CBVK0102007850.1:0-12048 GCA_900067695.1 Picea abies
CAATAGCTTTGGATTTCAGAACTTTGGTTGTAGTTTCGATTATTTTCTTTGAACTCTCCCCTCTGAGGATTTTTCCTACACAAACACTAGCTAAGTTAGTATGGGGTTTTTTTCTTGATTTTTCTATAACTTTGGGGGGGGGTTCTTGGATTTTATGCAATTTTATATGTAACAAATCTAATTTTTCTATCTCTACATTTATGTATAAAAAAATATCTAAATATTAACTCACACAAAATTCAACTATTGAAGGTAAGAGGACAACCTGACTTTGGAGCAACCCCACTAAAGTGGATGTGTGTGCTCTTCCCTCACATCTTACCATCTTCTCCCTTCCCTCATGTCACCCTTAAAACCACTCCAAAACCATAATAGAAATCTAATGAAAAACACAACCTATTACCATTTATAACTCCCCGGAAACCATGCCAAAATGTTGGTGCAATTATATGTTTAATAAATTGCAATCATTTAATATGTCAATCCAATTTTGTAATCAATAGAGTTGATGTAGTGTATGTACCGATAACATATAATTGTCTATGTCTGCTGAGTATAGTCTATGTAAGAAATTTCTTTCGAAACTAAATACTCTATTTCACACCTTTCAAATAACACTCCACGCATAAAATTCAAAATTTAGAAAGCAAAATTGATCAACAAATGTATAATTCAGAATTATTTCTTAGGGAATGGATCTGCTCATTGTTGGCTCATGAAAGATAGATATGAACTATGATTATATCTCTTGGGAAAACAACACAAACAACCATTAACATTCTGGAAACTTAACCAAGCTTAAAATAACTACCAAGCAGGGTAAAAACACTCCATTATAAGTGCATGTATGGTGAGAGATGGAGGTCTTAATTGTACATGTGTATGCAAAGTGTAACCTAATCAATTATGGAAAAGAAATTTGATTATGGTATAATTCTCCATTACAGGCTCGTGTATGGTGAAAGATGGAGATCCAACATGTCCTTAGATTTGCAGAATAGAAACAACACTACAATATTTGTCTAGACAAAACATTAAAGCACTTAAATTGAATAATTGTTCTCACATACTCACACAAAGATGTCAAATCATTACTCAGAGATCTCACACACACAACTCTCTCTTATTAAAAATTACTGTACATCCAGGGGACCTGCTACTAAATGCATCACTGAAACATACCAGAGAATGAATTAAATGTTGTAATCAAAACATGAAAGTACTCTGTTCACACACACACACACAGAGAAAATCATAATCATATTCACAATTAATTACAAAGAGACTTACCTTAGTTGGGTTGGTGGGCCCTTGTCGTACCAATAAGGTATCTCTTAAGAAAGCTTACACTAGAGAAGATGTAAACACAGACATATAATCTTTAAACAAAAATTATATCATTGCTTCATAAAAATGGAGGTACAATCCACAATCGTTCCAGAACCAAACTTACAACATAATTGTGCTTTATTTTATTTCTCTATATCCTATCATCTACAAGGCTCTCTCTTTTAAAGAGAAGAAACCGTTAGAATCTAATTCTAAATATAACATCAAATATTTGTATAATTATTACAATTAGATGATACATCTATTTTTAAGGAAAGGATTTCATCCTCATGACACAAAGTGCATGAGTGATGAAATGTATCGTGACCTCTAATGAACAAAGAATGTTCGAACCAACAAAATTGCTTTAACTCATCAAGAACAATCTCGTTCCAACAACCAATCCTAGGAATTCAGAAAAGGTACCGGACATGCACAACTGCATAACTTGGTACTGGACGCACACAATCATACAAGTTGGTACCAGACGAGTGTAACAATCAGTATCAGATGCACACAAGAATACAATTTAGTATTGGATGAGCGTAACAAATGGGTACTGAACGATCTTAGAAATGGGTACCAAACGATCTCAGCAACGGGTACCGGATGATCTCAATAATGAGTATCGAATGATCTCAACAACATGAACTGTTATCATGAAATTTGCTTGAACCATCCAAAGTAAATAGAAAGTTATTTTAAGGTCAAATATTCAATCCTAATTATTAATAAATCACCATAAATTATGATTAAACATCAGTGTTGCCTCATGGGTATGGAATAATTGCTTAAAGAGCATGTTTGATGAGGAAACTAGGCAGAAAGTGCATCAGTATTAGGAAAAATTGGTTAGGATATGGGCAAGATAAGGCAATTGGAGGTGACAAAAAGGAGGCTCAACACTTAGTCTATTTAAGAGTTAAATTTTGGGCTCTTAAGACTTGGTAGAACCTTATAAAATACCATAGGAGTGACTGTGAATTTGATAAGCCCTGAATCAGACTAATATCAAGAAGGGAACCAATGTTTTAAGTTTGGGAGGTTTAGAGCCATTGATTCGATTAATCAAATAGATCTAGACCATTGGTCAAATGGTATTACCAACTAAGTGACCAGATGGAGGATTGTTATAAGACTCCGATGGAGATAATCCAAGTCAATGAGGATCATTGATCTATCAAAGTGTGACCATGATCAATTTTGGACTGTTGGATCCAGTTTTTAGTGTATTGGAGAAAGGATCATGAGAGGTCCAAGAAGATGATTAGAATAGGATTCCAATGATGGGGAAGTCCAAGGACCATAGATGTATCAATAAGTTTATTGTGATATATCAGTTGTTGGATCTCGTGTGAATAACTCTGAGGAGGAGGGTTCATAAATCTGATTTGGTGAACAATTTTAAACCGCGAGACACATGACATTCGTCATATGAGATAATCATGGAACAATCGATCAGTTGGAGTGAGTGAGTTAAGACTAAGTCCATCAGAGTTGTTCATGGCACTTGAATGAAGATGCACCGATGGGGAGGGACTACAATAATGAAGGTGAATTGTTGATTGACGTATGCCAATATTTTATTTCAGCCATGGATTCTATGGGTCTGAATCCTAATAGGAATATTGAACATTTAAGGGAAGTATAACCTTCATGTAGGTAGAAACTATGATTTAATAATCATCATTGTAAACCTTGGTTCAAGGGATGTTGGATCCTTGAGGATGATATGTTGGAACAATGCCATCAGAAAGAAGGTCAACTATGGTGATTGAGCATCCGAACGGGAATGAGTCTGAATAGTCACAAGTCATTATTATGAGGTCAAGAGGGATGTTGACCATCTTATTGGGGGTGTCTAAGTCCCTGATTACCATAGAAAACCCCGTGGAGGGTTTTCTCAATGAGTTACAAGAGTTAATATGGTATGTGTTGTGAAAAGAGAAGTCTTCATATAGTCACTCGAGATCTACACTCTTTCCCTACACGACGCTCTTCCGATCTCACATAATTGTTCTCACATACTCACACAAAGATGTCAAATCATTACTCAGAGATCTCACACACACAACTCTCTCTTATTAAAAATTACTGTACATCCAGGGGACCTGCTACTAAATGCATCACTGAAACATACCAGAGAATGAATTAAATGTTGTAATCAAAACATGAAAGTACTCTGTTCACACACACACACACAGAGAAAATCATAATCATATTCACAATTAATTACAAAGAGACTTACCTTAGTTGGGTTGGTGGGCCCTTGTCGTACCAATAAGGTATCTCTTAAGAAAGCTTACACTAGAGAAGATGTAAACACAGACATATAATCTTTAAACAAAAATTATATCATTGCTTCATAAAAATGGAGGTACAATCCACAATCGTTCCAGAACCAAACTTACAACATAATTGTGCTTTATTTTATTTCTCTATATCCTATCATCTACAAGGCTCTCTCTTTTAAAGAGAAGAAACCGTTAGAATCTAATTCTAAATATAACATCAAATATTTGTATAATTATTACAATTAGATGATACATCTATTTTTAAGGAAAGGATTTCATCCTCATGACACAAAGTGCATGAGTGATGAAATGTATCGTGACCTCTAATGAACAAAGAATGTTCGAACCAACAAAATTGCTTTAACTCATCAAGAACAATCTCGTTCCAACAACCAATCCTAGGAATTCAGAAAAGGTACCGGACATGCACAACTGCATAACTTGGTACTGGACGCACACAATCATACAAGTTGGTACCAGACGAGTGTAACAATCAGTATCAGATGCACACAAGAATACAATTTAGTATTGGATGAGCGTAACAAATGGGTACTGAACGATCTTAGAAATGGGTACCAAACGATCTCAGCAACGGGTACCGGATGATCTCAATAATGAGTATCGAATGATCTCAACAACATGAACTGTTATCATGAAATTTGCTTGAACCATCCAAAGTAAATAGAAAGTTATTTTAAGGTCAAATATTCAATCCTAATTATTAATAAATCACCATAAATTATGATTAAACATCAGTGTTGCCTCATGGGTATGGAATAATTGCTTAAAGAGCATGTTTGATGAGGAAACTAGGCAGAAAGTGCATCAGTATTAGGAAAAATTGGTTAGGATATGGGCAAGATAAGGCAATTGGAGGTGACAAAAAGGAGGCTCAACACTTAGTCTATTTAAGAGTTAAATTTTGGGCTCTTAAGACTTGGTAGAACCTTATAAAATACCATAGGAGTGACTGTGAATTTGATAAGCCCTGAATCAGACTAATATCAAGAAGGGAACCAATGTTTTAAGTTTGGGAGGTTTAGAGCCATTGATTCGATTAATCAAATAGATCTAGACCATTGGTCAAATGGTATTACCAACTAAGTGACCAGATGGAGGATTGTTATAAGACTCCGATGGAGATAATCCAAGTCAATGAGGATCATTGATCTATCAAAGTGTGACCATGATCAATTTTGGACTGTTGGATCCAGTTTTTAGTGTATTGGAGAAAGGATCATGAGAGGTCCAAGAAGATGATTAGAATAGGATTCCAATGATGGGGAAGTCCAAGGACCATAGATGTATCAATAAGTTTATTGTGATATATCAGTTGTTGGATCTCGTGTGAATAACTCTGAGGAGGAGGGTTCATAAATCTGATTTGGTGAACAATTTTAAACCGCGAGACACATGACATTCGTCATATGAGATAATCATGGAACAATCGATCAGTTGGAGTGAGTGAGTTAAGACTAAGTCCATCAGAGTTGTTCATGGCACTTGAATGAAGATGCACCGATGGGGAGGGACTACAATAATGAAGGTGAATTGTTGATTGACGTATGCCAATATTTTATTTCAGCCATGGATTCTATGGGTCTGAATCCTAATAGGAATATTGAACATTTAAGGGAAGTATAACCTTCATGTAGGTAGAAACTATGATTTAATAATCATCATTGTAAACCTTGGTTCAAGGGATGTTGGATCCTTGAGGATGATATGTTGGAACAATGCCATCAGAAAGAAGGTCAACTATGGTGATTGAGCATCCGAACGGGAATGAGTCTGAATAGTCACAAGTCATTATTATGAGGTCAAGAGGGATGTTGACCATCTTATTGGGGGTGTCTAAGTCCCTGATTACCATAGAAAACCCCGTGGAGGGTTTTCTCAATGAGTTACAAGAGTTAATATGGTATGTGTTGTGAAAAGAGAAGTCTTCATATAGTCACTAATGAACCTAAATGCTCATCCCAGGTGTTCAAGAAGAGGAAAACTAAAAATCCCACTGGCCTAAGAGTGGATAGGGGGTCAAGTGTGTTACAAAGTGGTATCAGAGCAAAGTTCAAAATATAGACTTGTATAGGTCACAAATGCTGCTTAATATTGTTTAAAAAATCTTTTATTTTCCAAGAATGCATGATATGATGTTGATTTATGTAATGGATAAGAATGTTTTTCTATTTCAACACATAGGACAATGGAAGTGAATGGTGTAGTGTAGCATGGAGGGCACATCGCACTTCTGAGATGATGAATATGAAGTTCATAGGGATAGAGAAACCCCTCTAGATTTGGTAGTTATTTTCATAAGTATGAAGGTAGACAATTAGAGACTCATGAGAGCTTAGGCGAAATAGACAGAACTGAATGAAATTCTACTACAGAGCTTGTTTGAGATTCAGAAGCTTCAACAACAAGTCCCTAGTAATGCAGAGTTGTAGTGGTTGGAGAGGTTGAAAACCCCTTCATATTCCCAAAAGCACATATTATCCCATATAAATATAGGAAATAGTTCTTTCAATAGGAGGCATCGGAATTTCGGGAAGAGTAAATCTGGTGGGAGTATTTCCACAAAGTCATCTAGTAGGAATATTTCTTCTGAGGAGTTGCCTAGCAGTGACACTGGATCAAGAGACCCTAAGAAAAAAATAAAGAGACATTCATAGAGTTCCCCGATTGAGGAATACATGAAGGCTAAGTCACCTACCTTTGATGGAGAAATCACGAATGAAGAAGAAGCCAAGATTTGGTTACTTGGTTTGAAGAAGTAATTTCAGGTACATAATTACTCCAAAAATACTAAGGCAAGGATTTCCATATTTAATATGAATGTAGGAGATTCCATATGGTAGGAGGATATCAAGGAGATCAAAGGACTAAAGGAAATAAAACTGACCTGGAAGAAATTTGAGAAATACTTTTGAAAGACATATCTATTAGAGAAATATTATGATGATAAAATCAAGGAATTCTATGAGAATAAGTTGGGAAAAATCACTATGGATGCATATGATAAAATATTTATGGAACCATTGAGGTATGTTCCTTACCTCAAGGATGAGAAAGCAAGGATACAACGTTTTCTTAGTGTATTTCCACAGTCCTACTAGGACAAAATTGAGTTTGAAAATCCCAAGACACTGGAAAAGACTATAAGGAAGGCCAAGTGTTTTTATGATCATTATAAACATAATAAAGAGCCTTCTAAAGACTAGAAAAAAAAGGATAAGGGTGGATTCCATAAAAATGGATTTAAACTATTTCCTTACAAGAATCCAAACAATGGTAAGTAGTTGGGTCAGCCAAGTAGAAATGTGCATCAACATAAATTTCCATCTCAGAGTGGAAATAAACTAGTAGAACATGTAAGAGAAATATCAAAGGAATCCAAGAAAGGACCTTTGCAATGTTGGGGTTGTGGAGAACCACACTTGATGAGGGATTTCCCTCATAGTAAACAATATGGGAAGATATTTTATCACAAGTAGGAAGATGCTACTGTCAAGGATGTTTCCAGAAGATTCCTAAGAATAAATACAGTTGTAGAGAATCAAAAAATAGATCACCAGGATTCAATAGTGGAGCTAAAAGGTATAATCACCAGACAACTTGTTTCTATTTTAATTGAACCTAGATCTAACCTTAGTTTTTTTTCACCCCAAGTTGTTGAAGCATGTGCCTTACAGAGGAAGAAGCATGCAAAGACATGGTTGGTCCAATTAGCCACAATAACTAAGCTAAAAGTGGCAGGAATGATAGAAGCCTATCCATTTGAGACGAGTAGACTGCTTACTCAAGCAACCTTGAATATTCTACCCTTAGGATCTTATGACATGTTGTTAGGTATGGATTGACTAGCTACCCACAAGGAAAAAAATGAATTGTTACTAGAAAAAATTGGAAGGTGAAGAATAATAAGGAAACAAAAATATTTTTCAAGGCATTTGGAAGTTGATTTCATTTAGACAGATATCGACATTACAACTTAAGAAATTTAGTCAGAAAGGGTGCCCCTTGTATGCGATACAATTACTCAACTCGGCAGAAGGAAAAGAGTTGAATACCAAATATCATCCTGTGTTGTGGGAGTTTAAGGATGTATTTCCAGATGAGGTTCCTGGACTACCTCCCAAGAGAGATCTTGATTTTTTGATATATCTTGTGCTCGAAGAAGTACCAACGTCAAAAGTGTTGGAAAATGTTTAATAGTTAGCGTATGCTTTTCATTGATGGAAAGTACAACAATGAAGATGGCAGGATCAGAGTGTGCATCGATGGAAAAAAAGGAACAACGTAATCTCAGGAGGAATTAGCGCAGAGTCGAATGCAGTGCGTAGATGTGCACCAGGGATGAGGTTAACTCATGACTAAAGCTCAAGGGAAATAGTGTACTTAGGATCACAGGCGGATCAAAGGTCGAGGCCTTTGACACTTAGAAATTCTTCCAAGTAAGAAGGATGTGTAAGCTTGGAGGAGAAGCATCGGTGGTCATTGGATCCCATCCCAAATTCCTGATGACCATCAGATCTTAATGTAGACAAGAGGAGTGCACAGATATGGAGGATAGATCTCGGGTGTTAGACCTGAGTGTAGGGTCCGACCACCATTGGATCGAGGAGAACCTGCACGTTCTTTAAAGTGCAAGGAGTAGAGGGCTCACAAATATTGACAGCGTGAGGTTCGTTAGATCTGAATAAAGACAAGAAGAGCATGGTGAAGAGGAGGATAGATCTCAGGCGTCAAACCTGAGTACAGGGTCTGACCACCGTTGAATCGAGGAAAACCTGCACGATCTTTAAAAGTGCAAGGAGTAGAGGGCTCACAAATCCCGAAAGCAGGAGGATCGTCCATCTCAGGGGGTTATGTGGACCGTTGACCCGACTCCTTGTCCGAGTTTTGGGGATCAAGAGTTGGAGATGACAAGTAATATCATCCACAGAAATCTCGATTTCACGATATGAAAAATCTCGAATGAATCTGAACCGTTAGATCAAGATGTGATCTAGACTGTCGATCCGACTCACGTTAGCAAACCACATCATCTAGGAACACGTGGCACAACCAGGTAATGACAAGTGTCAGACTGCTTCAACATGCCAAGCACATGTAAGTCACGAATCAAGGTGACACATGGCAGTTATTTAACACATGTGACATCAGCAGACTTACACCATGTCAGAGTTTCGAAGATCGCGTGTTGGAAATTTCAAAGAAACAATGCAACAGGAATCTCAATTTCGCGATATGCAAAATCGCGACTTAAATCACAGCCGTTGAATCAAGATCAAATCTGGACCTTCAATTCCAGTCCTTGTCGGAGTTTCAGGGATCGAGAGTTGGACATGTCAAAGATTATTGACATCAGGAATCCTCATATCACGATATGTGAAATCGCAATGTAATCTAAGCCGTCATATTAAGTTTGAATCTGGACCGTTGATTCTAGTCCTTGTCAGAGTTTCAAGGATCGAGAGTTGGACATGTCAAAGATTATTGACATCAGGAATCTCGACATCATGATATGTGAAATTGCGATGTAATCTGAGCCGTCAGATTAAGGTTGAATCTGGACCGTTCATTCCAGTCCTAGTCGAAGTTTCGGGGATCGAGAGTTGGACATGTGAAATATTATTGACATCAGGAATCCCGATATCGCAATATGTGAAATCACGATGTAATCTGAACCGTCAGATCAAGTGTTGATCGGAGGGCTACTAATGCATGACATAGTGAAACTACCAGAAACCATTGATGGCGTCTGCTAGAGAATTCGAAGAGACCCCTATGTGATCGCCAGAGGAGAAGAAGAGTCTCCAAGCTTTGTCCAAGTGAAGGAAGACTATTCTTAGAAGGGATTGACATATGGATGAGCGTGGAAGCCTATAACTAAAATAGAGAAGGTGAGCTCGACTGTCACAGAGAAGACAAAGAGTCTCAACTGCCAGAGAGGCTGAGGAATCTCAGCATAACATCAAGTGATGTTGAACATGTGGGAAAATGGCCAGAGAAGCTGAAGAGTTACGATGATGATCACGCAGAGCACTCGAGAGGTGGAGGAGATTGGTGTGGTATGAGCATGTAGAGAAATGGTGAATATTGCATGCACAAGATGCACATAAGCTATATATACATGGTACAGAGAAGAGAAGGGTTGTTGTTGCTATTGGAGTTTGTTGTGGTTGTTGATGGTGAAGGCAATTCATGTGTGAAGAAGGAGGAGAGTGCACCAACTGAATAGCACAAAAGAGGAACTGTGCAGTGAATGGACATGGCGTACAGAGCATAAAAAGTGGAAGAACAAACAGCGCAAGTGATGTGTGCAGAAAGGAAATGAGGCAGACAGAGCAACGAAATGCAGTAGAACATTGATGAGTCTAGTAAGCCATTGTTGAACATCATATCATTGTAATAAGTTTCAGTAGCAAAGATTTATATTTCAGGGTGGTTGGGAGGAGCTAGGGAGGATTGGTGTCCTCAAAGGTTCAAGTGGGTGCTTGAACACAAGGATTTGGTGCTTCCTTCTAGTTGGTGCTAGAGAAACCAGGGATTTGGTGCTTCCTTCTAGTTGGTGCTAGAGAAACCAGGGAATTGGTGCTTCCTTCTAGTGGGTGCTAGAGAAAATAGAGAGTTGGTGCTCTCAGCAAGTTGCAGCTTGCAAAACTGAGGTTGTAGCCTCATTATGAGTTGGTGCTCATATGTATGATACTGTAAAGAATGTAACTATTACTTATCATATAAAGAAAAAGAGGTTTTTACCCTGCATGGGTTTCCTCGGGAAATATTTGTCTCTGTGTTTCTCATATATGTGAATGATGATGAAAGTGCCATTGTTTATTTCCCTGAATTATTGTGATCATCATTCAGTATCTCTACAAAGAGTTTAAAAGAACCATAATTGTTTAAGCACGGTAACAAATGATTCACCCCCCCCCCTCTCAGTTGTCCAAAAATTGGTATCAGAGTCGGCCCCTTTTATCTAAGGGTAGATCCTAGAGCTTAAACATGTCAAGCCATGAATAAAATTCAACCAATAAGGCCCCTCTGTTCAATGGAACAAACTTTGCCTTCTGGAAAGTTAGAATGAGAACCTACATAATGGCTTTAGGTGCAGATGTCTGAGATGTGGTAGATACTGGTTATGTAAAGCCAGTTGTGCTAGCTAATAAGGATGACAAACTAGAATTTAGCTTCAACACTAAGGCTATGAATGTTATCTTGAGTGGGCTTGCAAAAGCATAATTCGTAAAAGTTATGCACCTAGAAACTGCCAAAAAAATGTGGGACAAACTCATTAACAGTTATGAGGGTAATGAGAAGGTAAAGGATGCAAAGCTTCAAACCTACAGAATACAGTTTGAACAGCTAAAGATGAAGGAAGATGAAACTATTGGAAAATACTTTATGAGAATAGAAGAAATGGTAAATGCAATGAAGGCACTTGGTGAAACAATTGGGGAACATTCTTTAGTTCATAAAATCTTGAGATCTCTCCCAGATAGGTTCAATGCGAAGGTCTCTGCTATAGAAGAACTTAATGATCTAAAAACCTTGTAGTTTGATCAACTTCTAGGAACACTGACTGCATATGAAATGAGAATAATTAAAGATAAACCCACTTCCAGAGAAGCATCATTTAAAGCACACAAGAATGAGGATTCTGAGCCCGATGAAATGAAGAAAAATTTGTGAAGAGACTGAAGAAGGGATTAGGCAAATACAAAGGTAAACTGCCTTTCAAATGCTTTAACTATGGAAGGATAGGTCATTTTGCAAATAAATGTCCACACAAGAAGCATGATTAGAACTATGAAGGTGAAGAGAAGCACAAATCCAGGAGATTTGATAAAAATAAAAGTTTATGTGTAAACAATGATGACTCCTCAGAAGACACCGATAGTGACTCTTCCTATGAAGATAAGGTAAATGAATTCATGCTTATGGCCAAAGAGAATTATGATAATAAAAGCACATGCAATGATGAGAATGATGAAGAAGTTGTGGTTGGCATGGAAGGAGAACTGATCAGTGCATTGGAAGAGATTGACAGACTAAGAATCAAGAACATAAAGCAAAGACAATTGTTGATACAGTTAGAGAAAGACAGTCAAGAACTTGGTGAAGACCTTATCCTACTAAAAGTAGAATTGGAAGAGGCAAAGAAAATCGAAGAGATTCTGAAACAACATCCATCAGAAAAGAAGACAAGATGTGAATCATTAGAACAAGAAGTAGTGAAAACAAGGAAATAAATGGAGAAATTTCAAGCCTTGTACAATCAGAGTCTGTCAAGTATCAAAGCCTCAGAAGGATTAGCCACCATTCTGAATCAGCAAAGGAATCCAAAGATAAAAATTGGTTTGGGTTATGAAGAGGGATCAAGCAGTGGGAAGCCAGGAAATGAAGAACCCATCAAGTT
>CBVK0102007902.1:0-10292 GCA_900067695.1 Picea abies
TCTTAGTGTTATCCGAAATATAGTTATAGTCTATATAATAATGATTACTTCTATATCTATATAAACCCTCTTCAACTTCCTTTTGAAGTTTTGATAGATTTCCTTCTATTCTTTTCATGGGATAAGTACCATAAAACTTTACACAAACTGTTTCTAGATCTTATTCTTCACTTGTAGAGAAAAATTCATCATCATCATTGCAATCAAGGGTTTTTGAGGGTTCTTTACCTTCATTTGAAATATCTTCACTATCTTCCTTTTTTCCAATATCAACACATAATTCTTTGCCTTCATTTGAAATGTATTCAAGATCTTCATTTGTGCTATCATCACTTGATTCTTTATCTTCTCTTGAAATGTTTTCAAAATCACATTTAGAAACAATGCATTCAAGAGCTTTTGGAGATTCTTTACCTTTAGTGATCTTGATGGAGTGATCTTCAATATCTTATTTCTTCTTCTTGCTTTGATATGTTTCCTCTAGATTTAACCATATATCCTTGGTGGAAGTGAATTGTCCCATGCTCTCCTTGATAGGGATTGAGAGTCCACTAGGAATGGTCTTGAGAGCCAATGCATGATTCTTCTTTCCTTCCCTTTGAGCTTCAAACTTTGACTTGTTCTTCAATGAAACTAATCCACCAATGGTTGCCTTCCAAATTTCTGCTCCTATTGTCTTCAAATGTAATATCATCTCTATTCTCTAAGTAGAGTAATTTTCCTCACCAAGGATTGGAACTTCATCATCCATTTGTGTGTCTATAGATCTCCTTCAAGCTTGTTAAGGCTTGTAGTGAAGGCCTGCTCTGATAAAAATTGTTGGACACACCTACCATACTTAGAGGGGGGTGAATGAGTGTGGGGCTCTTTTTCCAAAAACTTCCCTCTTACACAAAACTCATTAGTTAGCATTCAAATTTTACTCATTACTCATTGCTGTCACTTATAACTAGTTAGATGTGAACACATATCAACAATTTATCATCAACAAGTCATCACCATAAGGAACACAAAGAACACAAGATGTATGTCCAATTTTTCTTTTTATTATGGACAACAATCTGAGGGTTTATCAATAACAAATGAATAGAGTACAACTCTACAAGAGCACCATCTCTATAATGCAAGACTCAACTTACACCCTCAGAACCAACTGAGATGAGGCAACGATCCTCAACAAATATCAATTTGTCAATAGGTACAAGACCTTTCAGTAGTGCAGCCAGTGTGTGCACGTGCCCTGGCTCACTACAACCCGCGTATGCACACAACCAATGTATACAACAACCTGCATATACCTTTTGAGCTATTAGGGTTTTTCCTTCAAGATCAACTCAGATTCTCTACAATCAATATATCATTCTTTTTTGTCTCTGACTATCCAATCTGACCACCAGCCGGTCACAACACATCCAAGCTCTCCAATAGCTTGCTCATGATCCACACCAAATCAATATGAGTTCTATCTCAATCATGTATAAACAACTAGTATACGATAGAAATCATGTCACCATTGAATCACAAGAGTACCGATCACTCCATCAACCAAATCAACCAAAATGAGAAACATCATAGAAGCCATACCAAGAATTCCCTAAGCATTCACAACAATCAAACAATAGTATCCATCAAGACAATAATGTAACCATACCAATGTCTCAGTGATAGATTTGAGCCCATAAAATGCATATATGGAACCTGCCTCATCATCTAAGAGCTTGGCACCAGTTCAAACATAAATATCCATGATTTTATCCACTATACGCTCCCTGTACACAGTCAGCCCACGTATACCTTCAATGTATACACACCCTATACACAAACAACCTGCGTATACCTCAGAAACTAGGGTTTATGAAGCTCCGAGAATTTTGTCGTCATAATCTCTGATATTGCCGAAACTTTGATGCATCCATGAGATCCTCCTCTCACTCTCTTGCTCAGAAGAGATCTTCAATCATTCTCAAGAGATCCATACCAAAGCTTCTCTCACAAGAAGCTCTCCATCAATACTCTAAAATATATTCTCACAAGAAGTTCTCCATTGATCCACAAAAAGGATGATCTACAAGAGACCATAGCTATCTTATTTATACTTTCATCCTCTAGGTAAATTAACCAATTTTTAGGTTACTTAACCCATTTGTAGGTCACTTAACGTATTTTCCTTAATTTAGGGTTAACCACTTTCCATGAATAGAAAGTTCTCCAATACTTTATCATTTAAATATTCCTTCTTGATTTTGTCACCTTACTTTGTCATTTAAATAATCTTTCTTGATTTTTTCACTTCTCTTTATTATTTAAATAATGATTTCTTCTTTTAGGTCACTTTGACTTCTTTGACCTTGGGGGCTTCAAGCCTTCATATGGGGGTCCTCCAACTTCGTAAAGCCATAACTCTCAAACCGTGAGGAGTTATGTGACATTCCACATACCACCGAAAATGGCATGACAATATCCATCTAGGATAGTTTCACCAACAACTTTATTGATCTTCATCTCATTATTCCATTTACAAGAATGGGTCCTCCAACCATTCTTCTAGGATAACTCAATCCAAAAAACATCTTCCCATGAGGAATTTCACCATAAGGGGACCACTTTGGAGTTCATCCATTTGTGAACCTTATCAATCATGATAAGACATTAATGATTCATCTTTGCATCAATTCACCACTACATCATATACATCAACTATGCATCATGCATCAATGACAACTCATTGATCCATCTTCATCATATCAATGAAAACTCATTGATCCATCTTCATCATATCAATGAAAACTCATTGATCCATCTTCATCGATTGGTTTCCACTTGACATCTATCATTCTCATAAAGGATAATTCATCATATACATTGTTCATCAATCAACAACCAATCAAGCCTATCAATCAATCCATCACTTGACATCAATCAATCAAACCACTGACATCAATGACAACATGATCCAACAATCTCCCCCTTTGGCATTGATGGCAATACCAACATTTATGTCAACACCAATTACCAATTATTGATATCAAACATGTAGACAAGGCATGCTCTACATTAATAGTCATCAATCATATTAATATGAATATCTCTCCCAATTAGTAAATATCAATCATATCAGCAATAGTCAATGTGACTATCTCTCCCAATCAATAATCACATCAGTGTGACTATCTCTCTCCCTTTGACATCAATGAAAAAGGGCCACTCTCCTCTTGGGGATGCTCCCCCTATCTTGTTGTCGCTGAATAATATCTCCCCTTTTGAACACGAGATATCAATATGATGTAATGTTGAAAATACATTTTTCATGCTCCCTCTATGATCATCGCTCCCCTTGGAATCATGCATCTGTGCTCTTTCTTCAAATATAGGTCTCTTTTCTAGGTATGCATCTGATAAATATCTCCTCCTAGAATCATGGGAAAAAGAATGACTCCCCCTATGGGTATGTCTCCCCCTTTATTCTCTGCAAAATGAACAATATGCTACCATATGACAATCCTTGGACTTGTTCATGCATCAAACTCATGCCATACCAACCATCATGAAGCAAAATATATGTCAACAATGAAATAAAGAATCATGAGAAAAATATATACCAAGTACATCCAGTACAAAATGTGTGCTCATTATGTACATCAAACATGTACATCTACATCATGCAATCATCCATGGAATGTATCAATCATATGCCTCTATCAACATGCCAACATGTGCATCTACCAATATGCCAATCAATGTACATCCACTCATGATATGTCTCCATCATGAACCAAGTACCACAAAATGATGAATCCCATACATGTATGCCAAATCCTTCATAAAACATGTGCCACTCAAATTGCTAGTAGGTGCCTCTACCAATGTACTAGAAAAGTACCAATCGCACATCAACTATAGATCAAAAATGATGTACAACATGTTCATCTCATCAACTTCACCAACTATATGTCTCAATATGTAGCCCAATCACATGCAAAATGCATGCACCATGATATCCATCACATGCTTCCAATAATCTATCAAAATATATATCAATGAAACTCAAATATGTACTAGCCATGTACCCCAACAGATCAACATCAATCCATACTCATGTGTTAGTGCCATGTACCCAAGATATATTTTACATCGTCACCTTACATGATCTAACATAGAACCATGAAAACCTACAACAAATAGTGTCAGAACATGTAATAAACAATGTCAGACCCTGCAACACAGAGTTATACCATCACATCAAGATGCAACCCATGTGCATTGCCTTTTTCCCAAGGATTTACCACATATACGCGGCCTGTTGCACAACATAGTGCGTGTGTACATGACCTATTCAAGGTTAGCTAACGTATGTACATGACTGTCACCACTGTCACCCACGCATGCCTTAGTAGATGACACTTTTGAACTTCCTTTCAATCTTTCATTCTGATCTGTTTGTTCTGTCTTCTTCACCCACTTCTGTAGATGACCCTTTTCTTCAGAACTTGAACTCTGAGCATCTATATTTTCAAAGATGTCTCCCTTTCTTACTTCATTCCTTCTTCTATCCATTCTATGTGAAGTCCTCATCATGGACTTTCTTCTTGTGTTCCAACACTCCTAGGATTTGTGCCCAAATCCACTACAGTTGTAGCATCTCATGGAGTTATAGTGAACAACAATGTGTCCTACTTGATCACATCTCCAACATCTTGTGGTGTTATAGAATCTTCCATTATATATCCTTTCATAAGATCTACATTCAAAAACTTTGTTACCATATCCATTACATGAATATCAATGCCCATGAAAAACACTTTCATACCTTTGCTTTGGTGTCCCAAGAATAGCTTCTTGATGTCTTCCTTTCTTTGTTCTTTTGAAATTTTCTTTGCCTTGTGTAGATGGTTGCTTTGCAACATTGTCTTCCTTCTTTGATGGAATTACATCATGCTTCTTTGAGGTGCTTGCTTTAGCATGTGTATCTTCTCCTTTGAACATGATCCAACAATTAGTTGGTTGCAATCACAAGGAGGAGAAGACAATGACTGTACTTTTCTTCATTAAAACCCACATGAAGAAAAACAAGGTGGATTGTTTGTTCGATGTGGTTTCACAATCCAACATGATATCTGCACAATTGGTTGATAAGTTCGAAAAGAGACTCAATATTATCCACATCCATACCCCCTGAGCTTGGTAAGGCAAGATGTGGAATTGAAAGTGAGAAAACAATGAAAATTTAAGTTTTCCATCAATCAAAATTTTGCTGATGAAGTAGTTGTAGATGTGGTTCCTCTAGGCATATGTGTAGTCATCTTGGGAAGTCCATATTTGTACGTGAGGGACGCCAATTTTAGAAGGAGATAAAACCAATACATGCTAGTCAAGGATGCAAAATATTATTCCATAAATGCACACAAGGATAAAGCTAAGCTCTCTTTGATCAATGCTAATCATGCAAGAAGAATCATGGGCAGTGCACATAAGTTTGTCTTGTTGTTACTGAGAGAAGGAAAGAAACAAGGAGAAGGTAGCAAGTTGGAGTTGAAGGAATCCTTGGAAGGATCTAGTGGCGAGTAACATCAACAATTACAACAACTGATTGAATCCTAAAGGGAAGTTTTTCAAGAGCCTCGGGGACTACCACCCAAGAGAGAGGTTGAACACGAGATTCGATTGTTTTCGTAACCACCACTACCTAACATTGGTATGTATAGGCAGTCCATCATCGAAGCAGATGAAGTAAAGAATCAGTTGCAACATTTTTTGCAGCAGGGTGTCATCAGATCTAATACATCACCATGTGGTTCACCCATCATCATGGTGCTGAAGAAAGATGGAAGTTGGAGAATGTGCATTGACTACTGTTCATTGAATAAAATCACCATCAAGAATAGATATCCTTTACCAAGTATTTATTAATTGTTGGATCAACTGTAGAAAGCTAAATTCTTCACTAAGATGGACCTCAAATAAAACTACCACCAAGTGAGAATCAAAGTATAATATATGTGGAAGACAATGTTCAAATCAAGACAAGGTTTTTATGAATGTTTAGTATTTCCTTTTGGATTATGCAATGCACCTGCAAAATTTATGAGACTCATGAATGATGTACTACATCCCTTCATTGACTCTTTTGTAATAGTATATCTTGATGACATACTAATCTTTAACAACACTTGGAAAGAGAACCTCTCACATGTGACATAGGTATTGGAGACCTTGAAGAAGACTCAGTTGATTTCCAACTTGCATAAGTGTGAGTTTGGAAAGATTTCCTTGATATATCTTGGACACATGATTGGGGGAGGAGATATGAGGATAGATCCAGAGAAGATTGAAACCATCACACAATGGCCCATTCCCACCAATGTGACAGATGCCAGGAGTTTCATGGGAGCAACTCAGTATTTGAGGAAGTTCATAGTCAACTTCTTCTTAGTAGTAACACCATTGCATGCCATAACCGCCAAAGGGAAGAGCTTTCATTGGGGTAAGACACAACCAAGAACATTCAAAGAATTGATGAAGAAAATCAACGATGCTCTAGTGTTAGCCATGAAAAATTTGTAGCGACCGTTTGAGCTGGAGATTGATGCTAGTGGATATGAATTAGGAGCAATACTCATGAAAGGAGGAAGGCCTGTGTGCTCCCATTCATAGTTGTTTCATGGAGCAGTGCTTGACTATCCCATATATGATAAGGAGATCTTTGCAATTGTACAAACATTGAAGAAGTGGAAGCATTACCTCTTGGGGAAAGAGACTATCATACACATAGATCATCAACCCCTTTAGTATCTACAGAGCTAGAGCAAGATGCAACAAGTGAGACATTACAAGTGGTTAGGTTTCTTGCAATAGTTTCATTTGCTTATTAAGTACAATAAGTGAGTCATGAATCGACTAGCAGATATGCTCTCTTGACCACCACCGAAGAATATTGCAACAATTGGAATTATAATGCAACTTGAGCCTTTCACCCATGAACTTTTGAGTGAAGATTATGAGGAAGTTGAGTATTTTAGGAAATTTTACAAGAAACTAAAGGAAAGGATAGTTGTTTTCATGGAAGGGAAATGAATACGACATTCTATATGGGATATTGTACAAGCTGGGAAAATTATTCATACCACGGGACAAAAGAGTGCAGTTGATGAGAGAAGCACACACTTCTAGAGTTTTTGAGAATTTTGGCATGACAAAGACAATGGAGAATCTATAGTGATATGTGTATTGGCCAAAGATGGAGGGGCAGGTGGAAAATTTTGTTAGAGGTTGTGTTCTTTGTAGCACTAGTAATCCAAGCAACCAAAAACTTGGTTTGTACATTCCATTTCCAACACCAAACAGGCCATGGGAGAGCATATCATTGGATTTTTTTGGAGGATTACCCATGACTCGTAGATTCCATGACTACTTGTTCATTTTGGTGGACTGTTTCAGTAAAATGTGCGTGCTCATTCATTGTAAGAAGACAATCTCGGGATGTGAAGCAACTGAGTTGTTCTTCAACCATGTCTGGGTACATTTCAGATTTCCAGCCTCCATCATATCTGATAGGGACTACAATTTCTTGGGAATATTTTTGACAACGCCTTGGGAAAGAATGGATACCAAGTTGAATTAATCCACTGCCTTTCATCCTAAGACCGATGGACAAATTGAGGTTTTAAACTAGATGTTGGTGCAACTGTTGAGAGGATACAACATCAAACATCCAAAGACACGGGATGAGAAGAGAATCTACATTCAACACTCTTACAATAAAGCACTTCATTCTTCCACCAATAAGTCCCCTTTCAAGACTTGTTTTTTTTATTTACCTCCTTCACCATTTGAAATCATTTATGGACAACAGAGGGAAGAAACATAATTACAAGGAGAAGAACATAAGGCAAGCACATATGTGGAAAATATTAGGTAGATACATATAAGGGTTCAAGAGCATCTCAAGAAGAGACAACACTTGTACAAATCTAGGCATAATCAACACATGGAGGATCATAAGTTCTATGTTGGAGACAAGGTGTGGCTCTACCTCAGTAGGGAACTACTGCAAGGAGAAATGAAGAAATTCAAGACCCTTAGATATGGACCATTTGAGATAATGGAACAAGTGAATTAGAACACCTTCAAACTCTTCCACCCTATATGCAGATCAAATCAATGATGAACGTGGAATATTTGAAGTTTTTGAACCATCCATGCTGGATGAGGAGGAAGAACATCAAGTTCTTCCCACCATGGAAGACTTTGCACCTAATTGTCTTGAGGAGTTGAAGGAAGACACAATTTTGTAGCATAAGGAGTGGACGACTTGCAAAGGACAATAAGAAATATGGAATATTGGTCTCAAGGGACAAACTCCAAGGAAAGCAAAGTGGTATGAGAGGAACCAAATTGCAAGCAAGTTTCCCTCATCTATCCTTGGCAGATTTTGGGGACCAAAATTCTCCCATTGGATCCGACAAGAAAAATTGGATATCAACATAGGACTCAACGATGAAGAACACATGCATGGTTAAGGCTATGGGAAATGAAGGAGATCGACTTGTTGACGTGAAGGGCCCCATGTCATCATGATTGATGTCTAATTTTGTATGTAATGTATGTAAATTCAGGAAGTATATGGTTGTATGAAAATGAATAATCCCCGTGGGATAAAAGACAAATAAATAAAGAAACAAAGGAGATATGAACTAGAGAGAAGTTGAGGCATTCAGGACACCTGACCTTCTAGTTATCCTCTTAGTTGACTCAACATTCTATATAATGTATGCCCACAATGAGAAAGGGGTTCTTTGGCTGTGAACGAAGTAGAGAGGCTGCCCAAATGTTATTGAGGAGAATAGACATGTACCCGAGAGCCTGTAAATTTCCCATTGTGGAATAAATAAGAGCCTGACCAAAGCCAAAAGAATGTTGGTTTTCCCGTTTGGGTTTCCAGGGTAAAAATATGAGTCTATTTGTTATGATTGTCATGGTTTGTGTTTTCTTAGGAATGGTTAATATATGCACTATAATTTAATGGTCGTCGATGTATATTCTATAGATGAGGAATTTGTGTTGTTATTGTATGAGTTTGTTTTATATGAATCATTAGTTCTTAGAGGGATAATACACTAGAATAGAAACTCTTTAATCATATCCATGCAATGAATTTCGAGGTTGGAAATTGATGATCCTCCTTCTAGAGACATTGCTATTCTGTTGGAGGTTTCTGATTTTGTTTTTATTTGTTGAGCTCATGCACGACCTCATCGAGAATTCCTCGATCATGCTATACCAAATTGACTTCTAAACCATTTTTTATTTGTCCGGGGGGGGTATTAAAATCGACTCCCCTATGTTTTGATACACCGTGGTTACCCAAATTTGGTTTAAAATGTTTTCTGACATTATTGTTGAGTAAATTCATCTTCAAACTTTCCTCCCAGCTTCTAGTCATTAAGAATTTGACTTTATTTCCCTTTCGATCAAATTTCCTTCCCATTGGACTAGTAAACATATCTTGGTTGACTCGACTTAGAATAAATATAACTCGAGTAATTTCAACTTGGGAAAATTTCGACTCGACCTGACTTGCCTTGACCTAACTGACTTGTTTCGACTATACCTAACTTGCCTCGACTCGACCAACTTTTTCTGAATCGACCCGAATTGCCTCAACCTGACCAACTTGTTCTGACTCGATCGTACTTGTTGTGACCCGACCGAATTGTTTCGACTTGACCCATCTCATTACTTCTTTCCGAATCGACTTGGGACTTGATTAGTTGAGAATTTTCCTGACATCTACATAGCCATAGTTTTAATTATTTTAATAGAGAATTTTGTGTTGGTGAAATGGATAGGCTATAAGCCTCCCATTTACGGACCAAACCCCCACCACAAAAAATGTCCAAGCAATCCAAAGATTGGTCTTGAAAAAATAGAAAGTTTCTTGGAAAGGGAAGCTAGAGAAATTGAAAATGTTTAAGAAGAGATATAGTTCTCACCTCATGTCATAGCCGATGAAGAGGAAATATTTGATTTCCCTATTCGGGAATCCGATGGAGAAGCCAAGATGAAAAATATTAATACTTCTACTTTACCTCATTTTCATGGGCTTGTCTCTAAAGATCCCGACACTTTCTTGTTTGAGTTTGCATTTATATGCAAGATATATGATTATACCACTAATGAACAAAAGTTCAAAATTTTTCCTTCTACCTTGAAGGATTCAACTATAAGATGGTTTATGAGCTTGGAGGGAAATAGTATCACAACTTGGGATCAAATGAAAAAAACCTTTAGTGAAA
>CBVK0102007903.1:0-22456 GCA_900067695.1 Picea abies
CTATCAGTTGGACTATGATGATATCAAAAGAATATTCAAGAACCATTCAAGGTCCTCTAGAAAGAAAGGTAGAAGCAATAAAGGTTTGATATCTCCATCTTCTAACCCTACAACTCATATAAAGAATGAATTAGGAGGATTAATTGAGGACATGAAGACTGAGATTTTACACTCTTTAACCATGGAAATGGATACAATGTAGATCAAGAAGAAACATGAGCAAGCAACGAAGGAATTGGTTGTCTACTATCCTAAATGCACTAAAAAGCATCCTAGAAATGAGTGCCCTTTAGGCCTTATAGATGTTTGTGGTATTTGTGAAGAAAATCATCCAACTAACAAATTTCCTTCTTTTCCATGATCGAAAGATATATTTCAAGGAGTATAGGAAAATGTGGAATCACTATACTTCATCAATCAAAATAGGCTTGAAGAACCAAGACCATTTTAAACAGGTTTGAACTTCAATACTGCTCAAAATTTAAGTGCATATAATTCTCAAATGTCTCCTCAACCATGGTAAAACCCATCACCTTGGACAAATCCAAACCCTTGGCAATACCAAGGAGCTCCAATTTCTCCTCCATACCAATCTTTTCCTAGCATGCCACAAAATCAGTGGAATCAACCATCACAAGGATGGAGGCCAAAAAATTTCCAACAACCTGCATTACTGCCTCCTCCTCAAAACAACACGACTCAAAACATTGTTCCTCCTAAGAAACCTCAACTACCTACTCAACCTACTCTAAATCTGAACAATAAGCAAGTCCAACTTGTATACAATAATGACATAACTTATTAGAATTATTTTGTGGATTTACAAGAGATAAATCTTAGATAAGGAAAAATCTTGCAACAACAACCAAAGCTCATAGAAAATGAAGAATATGAGAAAGAATATATTACCTTACCTCAACCACAAGCCCCTCCTTACCCTGAAAGATTACAAGAAAATAAAATTTATACGTCCGAGCAAAAATAACTTTTAGGAGAGCTTAAAAATTTGTGCATAAAGATACCTCTCTTACAAGATCTTAAATATGTACCAATTTTCAACAAGTATATCAAGGAATAATGCATTACAATACTATGGAGAAAAATAAAGTATTCTCCCACCATAAATGTTGTAGGACATTTATCTGACCTTATGCTTGGGAAGTTGATTGTACCTAAATACTTGGATCTAGGGAATCCCTTAGTAAATGTACATATTAATAACACCTTGGTACATAATACTTTTATTGATATATGAATTGAAATCAATGTTATGACTAAGGATATTGTGCTAAGACTCAACCTTTAGATATTTTTTATAGATACACCGACTGTCCTGCAACTAGCAGATAGATCTGTAGTCAAACCTAAAGGCATGTTGGAAGATATCATAATCTCCATTGATTCTTGGGAGTACCCTACTAACTTCCTATTCCTTCAACCCAAGTCTCAATCCAATGTATATCCTCTCATTTTGGGAATGCTTTGGCTGGTCACAACAAATGCATACATTGGATGTAAAGCAGGAAATATGACCATCACTGATGGCCTTTCCCAAAAGAAAATAGTTCTTTATACTCCTGCACAACCTTTGATAACAAAATTTTTTCCTATGTGGGTGGAAGAGGAAGAAGACTTGACACAAACAACTTCCTACCCTGTCTACACAATTCACACTTGTTTGGTTGATAGTACAATTGATGAAGACATTTTTCTTGAAAAGTTTTTGCAAAATCAATATCCAGGAGATGTGAAAATAGAAGGGACAAATAATGATAACAAATCTGAAATTTTTGTAGAAAATAACACTGAATTATGGACATATTTGTTTACTACTTAGATAGGAGGTCCAACTATCAAAACCATAGAGACCAGTCCCACAAAACACTCAAAATTAACAATAAACTCACTAGTCAGCAGTAACAATTTTTTTTTGATGTGATGGAAAGAAATATTGAAGATTTTGCATGGGATTATAAAGACATGAAAGAAATCCATCCTTCTATTTGTACTCACCATATTTACAACAAGGAGGACTGAAAACCTGTTAGGCAACCCCAAATAAGGATTCACCATACAATCAAAGACATATTTAAACAAGAACTCCAAAAGTTGTTTGATGCTATATTCATATATCCTATTTTAGAAAGTGAATGGGTCTCTCCTCTAGTTATTGTTGCAAAGAAAAATGGGAAGTGGAGGATATGTGTATATTCTTGGGAGTTGAAGAAGGCTATCAGAAATGACCATTTCCCCCTACCTTTTATTGACCAAGTTTTGGACGTCTTAGCCGAGAAGCAACACTTTTCCTTTCTAGATGGTTTTAGTGGATACAACCAGATTCATATTAGTCTCGAGGATCAGGATAATACCACCTTTAAATTCCCCCAAGGTACATTTGCATACAAAGTCTTACCTTTTGGTCTGTGTAATGCTCCAACCACTTCTCAAAGAGAAATTCTCAACATCTTTTTAGAACTCATCCATGATAAAGTTTAGATATATATGGATGATTTTACCCCTTATGGAAATTCATTTGATGAAGCCTTGGATAATCTAGATAAGGTTCTCCAAATATGTAGAGAAATGAATCTATACCTTAGCAATGGAAAATGTAATATGATGATGAATGAAGGGATTGTTTTAGGACACCATCTATCCTCAAGCGGGATAGAAGTAGACAAAGATAAGAAAAAAATCATCACTTTACTTCCTACCCCTTTGAAACCAAAATATGTATGAAGCTTTATTGGACATGCGAGATACTATAGAAGTTTCATCAAGGATTTCGGTAAGATAGCCTCTCCTCTCTTTACCTTGTTGTCCAAATATGTAGATCATTGTTGGACCCAGAACTACCAACAAGCTTTTGAGGAAATGAAAGAAAAACTATCAACTCTCCCTGTATTACAAGGTCCCAATTGGGATCTTCCATTTCACATTCACACTAATGCATCAGACAAGAATGTAGGAGCAGTCTTAGGACAAAATGAAGACAATAAACCCTATGCAATCTATTTCATAAGTAAAAATCTGGCCGGTGTAGAGATAAACTATACTGTTACAGAGAAATAACTTTTAACAGTTGTTCATGCTCTAAATAAATTCAGACATTATGTTATAGGGTATAAATTTTTCATACATACATATCATGCTGCCATTAGATACTTGATGAATAAACCTAATATCAATGGTAGGATTATTAAATGGTTTATGTTATTACAATAGTTTCATCTAACAATTCTTGATAAGCATGGCAAGCAAAATGTAGCTACAAATTTTTTATCCAGGTTGATTGGCACTAATGAAGAAGCCATGATCGATGAATGGTTTCCATATGAGAACCTATTTTCCATATCAATATAAACCCCCTGGTTTGCTGATATAGAAAATTATTTAACAACATGAAAGTTCACTCAATATTTCTGCTACATGGAGGATGGAAGATTGTCCAGAAAAGTTCATCCTACACTTGGTTTGCATGCTATTTGTTCAAACTTTTCCCACACCCGATTTTTAGGAGATGCATAAGAGAAGATGAGGTGCATGATATCTTGCATGCTTGTCATGATAAAACTATGTGGAGGTCATTATGCATCCAAGAGGACAACTTATAATATCTTACAATGTGGATATTATTGACCAACCCTACATAGAGATGCTCAACAATACACTTCACATTGTGATGAATGTCAAAGAATGGGGAAACCAACAAGGAGGAGTGAGATGCCTTTACAACCCCAAGTATCTTGGAACCATTTGACAAGTGGGGCATGGATTTCATAGGAACAATTAATCCTCCATTAGGGAAAAAGAAACACATATTGGTGTGCACATACTACCAAACAAAATGGGTTGAAGAAAGGGCCATGAAGGATGCTACATAATCAAATGTAGCTTCATTCCTCTAAGAATGCATATTCTCAAGGTTTGGTTATCCACGAGAGATAGTCACAGATCAAGGCCCTAAATTTACATCAAGGCTCATCAAATAAATCATGAAGGAATACTCAGTGAAGAAATCAGTGCAGATAAGAACCATTGATGAATAAGGAATACCCCTACTAGTGAATGGATTCAGATTAAATACTTACAATAAGCCCCTGACAAAATAAGAATTCACAATAACAATGAAGAAACAAAATTTGGATGTGATTGATAGTAGAAATGCTTTCAATCCATCCCAATAAAGAGATATGAAACAATAATAATAATAATAATAAATCCAAAATGAAAACCTTCCAAAGGCATCTAGGACAGATCTAAGGGTGAAAACCTCGAATGGAGGAAGTCTCAGATTTGAAGAATAAATGAATATCCTTATCAGGAAAACTTCTTGGATTCTTAATGAGGCAATACATTAGTTAAAACCAGTGATGGCACTTCTGCCTTGAGAAAACGAAAAAAAATAAAGAAAAAAAGAAAAAAGAAAGAAAACAATTTTTATTTTTATTTTTTTGTACTAATATTTTGTTTTTACATTTACTAGGGACTTCATTACTGCAACCATATGCATAGGAATAAAATCAATAGTCAGTAAGGAAAATAAGAATTCACAACTTTCCCATCAATTTTCACAATTTTTCATCATTCATAAATAACATTCTCCATCATCTCCATACGATCATCCATATTTTTCATTTCTATCATACATACCACTTTCCATACCCAACATGTTTTGTTTTACCCTTCATTTCAATAAAAATAGTCTCCAAGGTTATTCTACAGGATCAACCTACATCATTCTACATGATCAACCTAATAAGAAAATTTCTACAAATAATGGAAGGTAATTAGAGTCAAAACCAACATCAACATTTCAATGATATATATTAGAACTAGAATCACCATCTCCAACCATTTTTTTCATCAGATACATCCTATAGATAACAAAAATCAACTTCTATAGGATACTCTATATCCTGTAGAAAATATTCAACATGGCAGAAATAGATCTACAAGATGCTCTGTATCTTGTAGCATGATTGGAAGTCATGATATCCCAATACATTGCAGATCTGATCCCGAGGAGGAAATTAAGAGAATCTGCAGGCACCATCATGAATCCAAACCACCTCAAAGAACCTGCAACAAGAAAATTAATGTGCATGCAAAGGTAAACAAAGGTAACATAAGTATCTATCCTATCCACATTTAATTAATCCTCATACATATATGCCTATGGTTATTTCATATGGTGAAGCATTCATAAAGTCTATAAGGTGATGAAAATGAGGATGTTTACGTCTTGTCAGTGGGTTGTGGAATAATTCATGCCAAAATTTGAATTGACATGTGGAGATTGAATGGTTTAAGTGGAGGTTCATTGTTTTAAGTTAAAAGCATGAACTAAGGGATAATGAAAATAATAAGTTGACTACTGTGACAAGACAACAACCCAATCCAAGATTTGGGGGAATAACTCAGAGTTAGAAAAATCAGAGCACCCACCATTTCGAATTTGAAGAGAGAAGGAGTAATTCAAGTTGTGTGGAAGCAAAAGAAGACGAGCTTGCATGGGAAGAGGGAAAACAAAGAACCCAACCAATAAAGTTGAGGACGCTTGAAGCACAAAATCACCACAGATAGCTGTGAAACCCTAGATAGAGGAAGAATTTTCAATCTCAATTGTTTGCTACATTTGCTTCAGTCGTTATATATTCTTGACTCATAAGTCATTTACTAGAAGGTTTTATGATTCTGTAACAACAAGAAATCACATCCTGTAGAAACCTTCTTTTTTCACAAGTCACAGTCCTGTAGAGATCTGTTAATTTTGTTTTCTCTCTTTTGAACCAAGTTCCTTGGTCAAATTCTCCTTAGTACTATCAGAATGCCTATGTTCAACAAACCTTTGGTTGAATCCTTTAAGCACCCAAGTTTTTTTGTGAGTCTTTGAAAACACATCCTATAGAATTTACATAGTTCATGTAGAAACCCATTTCTATAGGCTTTGTTTCTACGGGGATAGCTGTAGAAAAACATACCAACCTGAAAATTGTCAAGAAAAATCCTCATTTTGCCTCT
Source organism: Picea abies (assembly GCA_900067695.1). NCBI lineage: Eukaryota > Viridiplantae > Streptophyta > Pinopsida > Pinales > Pinaceae > Picea > Picea abies. Next base: position 6,025 of record CBVK0102007903.1, read on the forward strand.
GTCCTTGATGATTTTTTTTATCACCATATTTGCCTAAAAATGAGCTCAATTTGTCATTATCTCTAAGGGATATAGAAACTTGAACATTCTACAAGAATCTGGTAACCAATCTCCAAGATTTCTCTCTTCTCCGAAACTCAACTCATCATCCTTGAAAATAACCATGGGAGATGGATTCAAAAGGAGAGAACCAACAGAGCCTTCTAAGGATTATGACAACCTTGAGATAGTAGAAATTTTTATAAATGTGATTGGTTGGGATACTTTGAAAGAATCAGAGGGTTTAATGATGAAGAACCAAAGAGAGTCATTAGGCCTAAAAAGTCAAGACAACAAAAGGAAAATATAAATAAGAAGTTGGATGAAGAATATAAGGAAGTGGTTGATGCCTTGTTTTCTTTAGGAATCCCCACTGTGAACCCATTGAAAATCACCGATGTAGAATGGGTACAACCCAAAAGGAGGATGTCCAAAAAAATTAGGAGTCAAAAGAAGGAAATCCTAGTGTCAACCACTCCACTCACCTACACATCCCAAGTGGAGGAGATCAAGGACTCTCCTAGTAAAAAAAAAAAAAGAAACAAAGGGGAAGGAGCCTTAAGAAGAGACAATAATCAAAGAAGAAAGACCAATGGAAGGAACCTCTAAAACAAAAACTCTTGTGGAAAAACTTATTTATGAAACCTTGTTGGAACTAGAGCAAACCAAGGTTGATGCCATTTAGTGGAAAAGGGTGGAAAATGATAATAAATGAATGATGAAAGAGGAGGCTACTCAAGAGTTGGAGAAAAAGCTCCAATTTATGCAAAAAAGTTCCAAATTTATGACTATTTTGAAAGTAGACCATAGCCAGAAGCTGAAAGTAGAGAACCAAAAACTTCAACAACAATTAAGTAAAGTAAGAAGAGATCTACATGAGAAGAGTGAGAAAGTGGAGATTATGGAACCAACAATCAAAACAATATCTGAAGTATCTGAAGACATGATGGAATGTAGGTCACCATCTAGAACATACACATTGTTTCTAAAAGAACAGTGACACAAAAATCAGATTACACAATTAGCCAAGTTTGTGAAATTCAACCTTGATACACCCAAAGATTTCCTAGATGCATACCATGGTTGTAATATGGAGGAAAGAGCTAGACTATGTGAATTTTACTTGGATAATCTCATATTTCTACACCCCTACAATTGGAATCCTAATCCATATGTCGAGGATGTCCAATTGATGACTTTTGCATCATGGCTAAGGCATGAGGAAATGAGGGCAGAAGAATTCAAAAAGTATAAAGAATAAGAGAAACACACATGGATTAAAGCAGAGGTTTCTAGGCCTAAATACGTCATAAAAAACCATCATAGATTCTCTTTGGATAAGGATGTGACTCCTGGATGGACAACCAAATAGAGGGAAGTAATAACCCATCTCGATGACTGACTCAGGTTATTGGGAGAGGAGGAAACATAGGCTTTCCACAGGAGGTGACACTCTTTTCCTCATGATTTGCAGATCAAGAAACCTCATTCTCCCAATACCTTTCATCTTTCCCTCCTCGGGACATCCGGTACAAAGAAACTTTGAGGAAAATGAAGACTAACTGGATTGGGCTAATGATGATCCCTTCTCATTGTAGCAGCCACAACTAATATCAATTCAGAAAAGGAAGAGGAAGAATGGGCTAGCATTGTCAAGGATAAAGGATACTATGATCATAATCCATTACTAGAGATATGGCCTAGGATATGAGACATGGATTCAATAGGAAGTAACATGGGGGTGAACAACAATAGTTTGTTGAGAAACAACAAGGCATTGAGAAACAACAGGGTGATGAGCAGTAGAAAAATATTGAGCAAGAACAAGGTACACAACAACAACAATAGTGAGATTATATAAGACAATTTTTGGTTGCACAAAGGGTGTGAAAAAGTTCAGTTGGGGGGTGATGATGAGCCTCATTATTGTCCATTTTAAAGGCTCATCTTTGGCACATTTTTCCACCACAAAAATGACTTAATGTTTTCTTTTGACCATATTTAATAGTCAGTCATGGGTATTTTGTATATTTCTTAGTGAATGTATGATTGAGGTGGATTTTGTGTATAATATACCTTTTTCCACTATTTTTTTTGGCAAAAGACACATGTTCCATCAACTAGGTTGAACTGCAAGAGTCAAGGGTGCCAACCTCCTAGAAACATGGTATTTTGTCTCCTTGAGTGAGCTTCCAACCAAAGATCAAGGGAAACTATCTATACCTACCTCCAAGAGCGCTCCTAGTGCATTTATGACCACTTATGATCAACAATAGTTCAAAAATATAGATGTAAAGGGTTGGGATTCCTCATTTACTCATTGCTCTCATTGATTTAGGAAGGGAGGTCAAACTCTCTAGTTATATATAGGCCTCTAGTCTATGAGAGGGGGATATATAGAGAATTTTGGAGAAGTATTGTGTGGATATTTTGTGAATACTTGTATTGAGAACTCAGAGCTTTCTCGCTCCTGATGTATTAGTGATATTTATGAAATAAATATAGTTCTAGTTTCAGTCTATTAAGGTTTATTTTAGCCTCCTTGTGCTTCTTGGGTAGGGCCGATCGAAGAGGGATCAAAGACCCTGCTACCGTTTATGTAGTTTTTCATGCATATTAGTTAGTGCCTAGATAATATCGATTTCTCTCTTAAAGTTTGATATTGTTTTGCATGATCAATTTTAGTTTTGTTAATATTATGACTAACTAGCCAGTTGCAACAACATCCTGTAGAAATGTTCAATAACCTTTTGAAGCACTCTTAGGTGCCTCCCAAGGCCAATACCTTTAGATTCACTTCATTTATTTATAGTATAGAATTGTCCATGATTTTAAATACTTGCACTACCTTTTTAGACTCCATTTGTTTTCCTGTAGGAGTTTCATGTAGAAACTATATAGTTCCTATAGGAATGCACAATTCTTGTAGAATTCTCCTGTAGGTTTGTTTTAGCTTCATATTTTGACTTAGGTTAATCTTATTTTCCTAAAGGCATCAATAAACAATAAAAGGACATTTAGATTGATATTTATCAAAGGTTTAACTTTTTTTATTCATGTATTAGTATAATTTACTTCCATTACAATTTTCTGTCATAGTTTAAGATCTTTACTTCTTTTACAATTTTTCTATCATAGTTTAGATTGTATTCTTCTTTTTGCTTCAGTATTAACTTTCTTAATTAAATACTCTTTAATGCAATTGGAATAAGTTCTTTTCATGCAATCTAGATTAGATTTACTTTCATAATGGTGTGTTTCCTGCAAACAATTAGTTCAGAGTTGCTTTTTATCACTTGATTTCCCAGCACATTTTTAGCCTTTAATCAGTCTCAAACCTTTGCTACTGACAATTTCATACTGCACATACAATGCATAACACCTCTTAAGTTTGTATGAACCCTGGGTTGAAAAGTAAAGTAGGATACAAAGGGTACTAAATCATTGTTGCTATTCGTGGGACCATCACCATGCAAGAGATATTGCCAGTACTCTAGATTGAATGAATATTTGAAGGAAAAATGTTGGAGGCTTCACTTGGAATTTCATCCAAAGAATCAAACAACCAAGAATGAAGCTTGGAGAGTCAAAGTCAAGGGGAAAGAGGAGTTTCTTGCACTTGTATTCCAAGGATAATTGGTTGTCCAACAGCCTATTGTAGCAGTGAATTCCATATCTAATCATGAGATGAACATCATACTTATCCCATAGGTATCCCCTATTCAACCCCTATATTTTGTCTTGCAGTCAAGGTTGCACCCTTTCTTGGAGATTTTCTAGAGGATGCTTGAAGGAAGAGAAGAAGATGATCAAAGGGATTTAAAGAATATGGGGACCAAAATCCCGAAAATGAACATGTGTGATCCACATTGGATCCTCACCAAAATCTCTTTGTAAACTTTTTAATAAGCATTTTTGTTTTTGGCAAAGTTGAGTAAATGTCCAAAATTTTACTTGGAATTTGAAATAAACCATTGTGATAGTTGGATTTCCAATGTAGTTCATTTAAAAGGAAGGCTATGGTGGAGGAATTTGAATAGGGAGGAGAGGCGAGGAGGAAATGAAGAAGGGTAGTAGTAGAGATGAGAGCTCAAAAAAGTAGTCTACTTGACGATCAAAGGAGAAGAAGACATTGACTTTGTCACATGATGAGTGAATATTGTTGTTGAGCCATGACCATATGCAAATTTCCTTACAGTGAGTAACAATACACTAAATATGTGGACAAGTCACTCTTTTGTAATCAATTTCTTTCTCAATAAAATCCCCTAGAACTTGGATTTCTTCCCAGTTGGGTTTCCCAGGTAACATTTGTGTCTATGGTGCATTTAAAATATTCATTGTTGATAAATTCTTGTGAATAAGTGTTATGTTTTGGTAATTGAATCTAAATTACATCACCAATTGATTTTTATTCAACATAACATTGAAAATCCATCATCCAATTTGCTGGTGCATTGTGCTCATGTTTAGCTACATTGTTTATTAATAATTTTGAAATCACATGGTTTCTTTAATCATGTGGTCTTTTTAAATATCCCACAACTGTACACCTGGGAAAATTTCTCCAACTTTCTCTTGTTTGTAAGATCTCTAGAATTTATTTTTTAAATACCCACGACTAGACCTCACCTCCAATTAATTATTGAGATAAGATTTAGGTGTGTTAATTAATCTTTGGGAGCTTGTATGCATTCCCCATACATAAATTTGGCCTCATCTTTAATGAATGACAACATCCCACTCTTTAATTCGACTCATGGTGAGAAATAGCACTTACAACCATGTGTTGTATCCTTTTTAGAATAAATATTGTGAATGAGTATGAATTGGGATTGTCACCTACAAGCATTGCAATCTCCGTCCATGCTAAATCACTTGTATCTATTTTTTGTCCGAGTTCTATGTAAAGGCACCCAAATAAATAATGTTACCTATAGTCATGCATCTTATTAGTTGAAGGAATGAACATATGTGTGAATGGATTTTTGTGTGCACTTATAAGACCATAGAGTGTTGTCATTGCAGAGTTGTTATTTTCTGAATAGAGCTAAATGAATGGGCAAAGTTATAGTTGTTTGTATGCACTAAACAAAGTTATGTTTGGTTGGAATTTTTTTTCCTTCAATTGGAAATATGAATTAGAGTGCTTGAAATATATTATGCAAATAGATAGGATATGTTGTGTAAGCACTTGCAAACAAAGAAACATAGTATTATGTCAATTGCTATTGTATTTGACTAGCTGTTGGGTTGTAATTGGGACACCGAGAATCATGAAACATATTTTTTTTCCATTGATTGTTCTTGGTTTTCTATAGAAAGAAACCAAGCAATGAACCAATCTAGAAATAGAGTATTGTTTGTTTGTTGATGATGAATAGCTGAGAAGGTTTGTACTCAGAGTTTCATCCTAAACAAACAACAAATTTTAATTTTCATAGAAAATCCGTGTTGATGAAATGCAAGCTATAGGTCTATCATTTATGGATCGATAACACACCTATTTAAAATTGGAAGTTATAGTGTTTGCTTCTTACTTATATTCATGGAGGTATGCACTTCTCCAAAACTATTGGTTTGCATTATGTATTCAAATAACTTCTCTTTCAATTTATGGTCTCTCCATGCCCATTTTTATATGGATATATCCTTAACTTGGCCAAGCTAGTGAAAATCTACTTCATTTACTTAAAATTGGCCTCATGCTTGCTAGTTTATGAAAAAAAAACAAAAACAAAAGGTCCATGCCATTTATTGAGATACCATTTTTTATTCCCATGATGAATGTGAACCTTAGTAGCCACATAAGGGGATGCCAATATTTGAACAAGTTAGAATATCTTACAAGTGAAATGATGTTTGTCCCATTACGTGGGAATAAGCCAAGTGGAAAATTTGGAAACATATTATGATTTTCACTGATCCACTAGATCATATCTTTGGTGGCTATCCAAATATGATTGCAATTGCATTGAACATATGAACAATTTGATGTACTTGTTCCAGTTAAATATTAAGATGGACAATTTAAATGTCATTTTTATTATTTTATAATTAAATAAATTTAATTTATTTTTAGTAGAAATTTATTTCCAAAATTTATAAAAATTTAATAGACATTTATAATTCCATATAATTAATGAAACCTATAATGATATACTTTTTGTCCCTTGATTTCCATTGAAAACCGATATGGCCTACTATCGATTCTTGAGAGGAAATTGGTTATGTTCCGTGGTGTGTTGTGGACACATATACATTGTAAATGCAACACCTTGGTGAATTATATCCAAACCCCTCTATGGAAGCTTCACTATGGAAGATTCATCTATGAAAATGAAATACTAGCAAATCAACCGTCGATAGATGCAGAGCAAGACACATAATCTAAAAATACTATCTTGAACCTCTTTCTCGATAATGCTACCAAAAATGAAGAGCTCCTTTACACTTTGTAATCTTCCAAAGCTAGATCAAAGAACTACACTCATTCAACTTTTAGGGTCATCGGTAGTTATATTGTTCATGGTTCCTCTTGAACACTACACATGCCAAATGCAACAACTATGGTTGTCCAAAAACTTCCATAAGGCCTGGTGGTCATTAGATGAAGGAAGTGGCCAGGATTTTGGTTATGTTTCCATGTAAAATGTTTCATGTTTGGAAATGTATTGGAATGATGTTGATCATCAACATTCTGAGTCCATATACTTAAGCATGAATATAATTTTGTTCGAGATCAAAATGCATTGGTGTATTTTATTTTGATGAAGTTTTAAAAGTTTTCTCCAATTATGTATTAAATATTTCTTTACTAATTAGAAGCATACTTTTGGAAAATTTTGAATTGTGATAGTCTATTTTAGGATTCATGGAAGAGGTAGGATTTATGGAAGAGGTTGATGTGGAAAAATAAATTTTCATTGGGAGGAACATTCATAAATTTTGGCAAGATCACTCATTTATTGTAAGGTACTAGATGCAATATAATATGTAGAAACATGAATATTCAACAGATATCAATGGAACACCAAAATATTTAGAAGAAAAATACTAGATATAATACCTTTATTCAAAGAAAACAATGTTCACTTGCCTCTTCGAGGGGGAAACCTCTAGTAGGGTAGAGCTCTATTACAATAACTCTCAAGAAAAGCTTTCTCATGCCTCCTACTCTTATTTATACTAATTTTATCTTCTAAAGAACATTCTAGAGGAAGGTATTTATAGAAGTGGAAGCTTCTATTAGGTCTTCTTACATTGACTTGTTCATATTTATTAAATACTCCTTATTAACTAATGTCGACCTTTATTACATGGAAAATATATTATTCTATCTACGTGAGGGGTTAGGGAGGTTAGTTCCCTAACATTCCCTCCCCCTTAAAAAAGAGCCTTGTCCTCAAGGCTTAAGATGAGGACATTGCTGTAGAATAGTATTTGACTCCCAGGTGGCATCTTGTGGTGGAGTATCATTCCATTGAACTAACACTTCTTGGATGGTGTGTTGACGGAGACGACACTCTTTTTGGTCCAATATGGATTGTGGATGCAACCAAATGGAACCTTCTTCATCCAACTATGGTATACTGGTCTGAGCATGGAACTTGGTGCCAATCACTTTCTTTAGGCAAAAGACATGAAAAACATGATGTAGCTTGGAGTGTCTGGGCAAAGCTAACTGATAGGTTATTGGCCCCACACGTTTAAGAATAGTATAAGGACCATAACATTTGGGGGAAATTTTCTGACACTATTGATATTTGAGCGACATCTTCTTGTATGGTTGTAAACGGAGAAACACCTGTTCCCCTTCAACAAATTGACATTCAGAACGACCCTGATCTACCTATTGCTTCATGCAGTTATGAACCATGACCAAATTTTATTTGAGAGTATGGAGAATAGTAATGCAATTTTAAGATTGCGGTCAACCTCCTGAACCTTGGAGACACTTGACATGTATGGGGGAACCGATGGTGGCTTCAGTCCACAGACTACTTCAAAGGGAGTCATGCAAGTAGCCATATGGTAAGAGGTTTTGTACCACAATTCAGCCAAGGGTAACCACTGAACCCATTGATGTTTTCGATAAGATGAAAAACACGTCAAATATGTTTCTAGACACTTGTTGATCGCTTCTGTTTGGCCATCCACCTGGGGATGATAGGTTGTGTTGAGCTGCAATTGGGTTTACTGGAGCCTGAATAATTCTTGCCATAAATTACTGGTAAAAGTTGGCTCACGATACAAAAAAAATATAATGAGGCATTCCATGGAGTTTGAATATATGATCCAGAAAAATTTGAGCCAGTAGAGTTGTTGTGAACGAGTGTTGAAGAGCACATAAATCATGAGCATATTTGGAGAGATGATCCACTACCACCATGATGACTGAATTATTTCTTGATTTGGGTAATCCCACAATGAAATCCATAGAAATATCTGTCCAAATAGTAGGTGTAATCAGAAGCAGTTGGAGTGTGCTAGGAGTTTTGATAGTCTCTCTCTTATTGCATTGACATATATCACATTCAGCCACAAAGGTGCAAATGTCCTATTTCATACAGTCCTAGAAGAAATAAAGTTTGACTCGCTCATAAGTTTTGGTAAAACCTGAATTCCCTGCAGTAGGAGACACATGAAAATCAAAGAGCACCTTGGGTTTAAGGGCCGACTGTTTGCTTAAATATAAGAGACATTTATAACAAAACTCTTCATTGTGCCAGGAGTACCCAGGAGTAGCGTGGGGATCCTGTTGCAGTTTTTGGGGATCCTATGGTAGTTTTTGGACGAGGTTGGAGATTTTTGGGTCTTGCAACCATTCATGGTGAGCATCCTGAAGCCAGTCAGAGACAATGAATGAGAGGGAAAAGAGGAACCCTTCTTCTTCATATTTCCTAAAAAGAGCATCAACCACCACATTTTATTTTCCCTTTTTGTAAATGATCTCATAATAATATCCAAATATCTTGGTCACCCATTTTTGTTTCTCTGGGGACAAAATTCATTATTCTAGAAAATGCTTGAGGCTCCCATGATTTGTTTTAAATTGGAAGTGTTTCCCTAATAGATAAGGACTCTATATGTCAATGACATGCAGAATATCCAACATTTCCTTTTCATAGATGGATTATCCCAAATGTCGCTCTGAAAGTTTTTTTCTAGTGAAGGTCAAAGTGCATCCTTCTTGCATGAGGATTGCTCCAATTCCTTTGCCGAAAGCATCACATTCTAGGAAAAAAATCTTCTTGAAGCCAGGAAGGGCCAAGACAGGAGTTTTTCACATAGCCTCTTTCAAGGCATGGAAGGATTGATCAACTGCTGGAGTCCAATTGAAAGAATTATTTTTAAGGAGAACAGTGAGAGGTGTTGTAAGTTTTTCATAATTCTGAACAAACTTGCGACAATATCCCATTAAACCAAGAAAATCATGCAAGCTTTTGAGAGTTTTGGGGCGAGGTCAATCCTGCATAACTTTAATTTTATTAGGATCCACCCTTACACCATCCTTGTCGACAATATGACCCAAGTACTCCACTTTCAAGGCTCCAAAGGCACATTTAGATTGTTTGAGGAAAAGTTGGTGTTGAGAAAGTAGATGGAGGACTTTATCCACATGGGAAAGATGGGTGGTCCATGTTTTATTATAGATTTGAATATCATCAAAGAAATTAAGAAAAATGGCAGAGAAAAGGACAGAAGACATGATTCATGAGACTTTGGGAAGTGGAGGGAGCATTACACAGGCCAAAGGGAATGACCAAGAACTCATAGTGAACCTCATGAGTTCCAAATATGATCTTGGGAATGTCTTCCTCTTTCATATGTATCTAGTGATATCCCAAACCGAGATCAATTTTAGTAAAGTATTGAGCACCACTCAATTCATCCAATAGATCATCAATGACAAAAATGGGAAACTTGTCTTTGATGGTGAGTTTGTTAAGGGCATGAAAGTATGGAAACATGCACCATGTGCCTTCTTTCTTGAGGACCATGACTACAGGAGAAGAATAGGGGATGGTGCTAAGGCAGATGACACCCATGTCGAGAAATTCTTGAATATTGTTTCTCAATTTCATTCTTCTAAGAAAAGGGATGATGATAAGGGAGAACATTGAGAGGAAGACTACCTGAAATGAGAGGAATGAAATGGTCATGAACAATGAAAGAAGGGGGAAGTCGACAAGGAGTGGAAAAAATAGTTTGGTGTTTGGAGAGAATATATTGGAGGTCAAGATGCACAAAGGGAGTCTTAACTTATTGAATGACATGGAGTTGGCAAATAATGCTCGAATGAACTTTTCTTAGAATCATTTCCATTCTATGGGATCTAATGATCTCAGGGGAGCCTATTATGATGCCTTGGAACTTATACTATTGGACTTCCTATTGGAATTGCATGGTTAATTCCTTAAAATCCATGATCATGGGACCGAGAGTGTGTAACCATTATTCACCTAGCACAATTTCACAACAACCCATGTTGATAGAAAACATAAGAGAGTTCAATTTGTACTGTCCAATTTGGAGACACGCATTTTCACAACACCCCCCACATTTCATGGAGTTTCCATTGGCAATCATGATTTGAAAATTGTTGACAACACAGATATACCAATTGGTTTCTTGAGCAATGTGATGATGAATAAAATTGTGCATTCTTCCATTGTCAATTAGGATGATGATCTTCTGATTTTTAATGCATCCAATTATCTTGAGGGTTTTGGGAGCAGAGAAGCCAGTGAGGGAATTCAATGAAATGACCAGTTCAAATTTCAATGGATCACATGGTAGAGCGAGATCAATTGGATCATGTAGCTCTTCCAAAAGAGGAGCCTCTACCTCGTCGTCAAAAATAACCTTAGAGATGGCCACAAAGAGATTTTGTTCCTTACACTTGTGCCCCAGAAAATATTTTTCATCGCAATTATAAAAAATATCCTTGAGTTGGTGTTCAACCATTTCTACCCAAGTTAATTTTTGTATCTTGAGAGTGGTGGTATGAGGGAAAGGATTGGGAGGGAGAGGATGAGGAAGAAAATAGGGTTTTAGGTGTTGGTAAAAAACAACATGTTGTGCTTCCTTGGTACATTGAGTAGCTTCCAACTAAGTCTGGGGGGAATTCATGAGAACCTGGGCTCATATTTCATCCTTCAGGCCACTGATAAAGCATTCTCGAAAAAAGGTATCAGACATGCCCTCAGTTCTAAAATCCAATTTATCAAATGCAGTGATAAACTCTTCTATGGTACCCGACTATTTCAATTTGGTCAAACAATCGAGGGAGTGTGTTCCTGTGTCAAAGAATTCATAAAGTTCGGCCACAAAGTGTGTCCAACCAACATATCCTTGGTGTGATTTTCTACACCATTACCACCATTTCCAACATTTAGGATCTAGATAGAGGACATCGTAATGAAGTTTGGCCAAGTCATTAGTGATTTTGTGCAAGGAGAAGTAATGTTATATTTGAGTGACCCAACTAGTGGGATCTGAGCCATCAAATTTTTTCACATCCATTCATGGAAGACGTAGATCACGATGAAAGGGGTTGGATTGAAAAGGATGGGAATTGGAGGAATCCATACCTTCTAAGTTAGAAGGTTGTTCAGATGAGGTATGGATTCCAGGAAATGGTGATTTTTCCAGGAACTTGGCAGCAAAGGAGTCAACCTGAGAATCAAGGTGAGGTGCAAGTTGGATGGAAAGGTGGGAATTGATTCCCTTATTCAGTTCCTCTTTCATGTAGTCCATTTTGGAATCTATGTGGGTATTGATGTGGTTTTCAAGTTCTTGGTTACAGGTGTTGGCCATGGTGAAGGGGAAACAAAGGAAGAGGTGAGAAATAAGGGTGTTTGAAAAGGGCGGGTGGGTCCATAGAAAAAAAAAAGGATTAAAAGTGATCGATACCAATGCAATCAATGTGAGAAGAGGAATCCAATGGGATAAGTCCCAAATAAGGGTGTTAGGAAGGGGTTCGGGACCACAAGAAAAAAAAATATTAAAAATAATAAGTATCATTTTGATCAGGATGAAAAGAGGACTCCAATGGGATAGGTCTCAAATAAGGATGTGAGAAGGCACCATAATTATTTTTTTACTCTTGCAGAGTTATACTTCGATTTGAGTAATACTGCAATGTCGAAATGCCCAAATTCTTAACAAGAAAAAATGTGTAGTAATTTCACAACCAAAATGCAAGAGGCAAGGTTGCATGACAATAGATCTTGTATATTCCTTGTTTTTTATATTTATGTCCCAAGGGTTAGGGTTCTTCAGGGTTCCTACAGACAAGGTTTTTCCCTATGCTATAGCTCTCTGATATACGTGTGGGGTCAAATAGTAATACTCATCCCAATATATTAGTGCACCAACTAAGGAGGATAGACCATACCCTTAGTCGCACTACCTGATTACCCAAGTACTAAATTGTATCTTCCTGAGTATTTTTCTAGGTGTCACTATAGCGATCAAGTGATTGATCGGTTGATCTATAGTGGGTTTCATTATACCCAAGCCAGTGTGTATATAGGTGTTGTCTAATGCACTACCACTTGAAGGATTACAACAATGTGAGCTTAAAAACCTCTTGTGTTTCCTTGTATTCTTCCCCGACTATAGATTTATGCGATGAATGACAAATCATTGTAGTTTTAAGATGTTGAAACACGTCTCTACCCTGAAAAAAATTAGCCCTCAATTCTTGCCAAGGAAAATGCTACGATACCACTTGTTAGGTACCAGATCTATTATAATAGCAAAAAACATAAATATTGCAGAGAATAATAGTGAAACAAAAAAATATAAGGAACCACAACATCAAAATAATACCTTTATTGATAGGAAACAATGTTCACTTGCCTCTTCGAGGGGAAAATCTCCAACAGAGAAATGCTCTATTACAATAATTCTCAAGACAAATACTTCTCATGCCTCCTACTCTTATTTATACTAATTATATATTCTAAAGATCATTCTAGAGGAAGATCCTTTTAGAAGTGGAAGCTTCTATTAGGTTTCTTACATTGACTTGTTCTCATTTATTAAATAGGCCTTATTAACTAATTTCGACCTTTATTACATGGAAATATATTATTCTACCTACGTAAGGGGTTAGGGAGGTTAGGTCCCTAACAAAAAACCCCAAAGTATCAACATATCAATATTCATCCAAGGTTGAAGAAGGTCTCACCCAAGACGCAATGAGAATCAGAGATACTATCTGGTCTTGTGACATGGATGAAGGGATAAATACACAAGGATCCATTCGAGATAACATTCATACACTCCATTAACCTCAACTTACTATTAATCAATAATTAAAACAATACACACACATATCCAAATAACACATGAGTGACACGCGATAGATCAAAACTGTTGTAGCTTTATTATTCCTTCGGTTCCAGATAACATAAGCATACATTAAGTAAATCGTATTCAACAAAAACAAAGTCTCATATCCTTTTTATATAACTCCCCAAGGTTACAACATACTGCGCTATGAGCATCCTTTTAAACCTCAGACATATGAAAAATGCATACTCGTATCAAGAAGCATTACAACATTACAAAGACTCAGAGTGAGATCAACACACAACAAACAACTTAATGAATCCTCTAGGTGAGTGTCTAACTCTCTAACTCTATTTTTGATGTCGTTTCTTCCTTTTATAGCTTTCTCTACTCGGGAGATGTGTCTCTTTCTGCTATGCTCCACGCGCTCTACTAACAAGTTTCCTTGGACGGTTCCATCACTTTCATGTAGTCCACTTAGCCTTTTGGAATCAGAGCAATATTAATTGCCTCTCCAACTCATCTTATGTTGGCTCCACGTTCCCTTGTGCTGCTAGCGGTAATCATTCGAGAAGATTTCCCAATGATTCCTTTCTTGATTTTGATGTGCGTATTCTTGATTTTTGGAAAAACTGACAAAAATTGAGTCAGTGCACTTGGTAGAATGCAGGGTTGGAGCACAAAATCAAAACTCAATTTGGCACACACTTCTTTTTATTCTTTGCACATTAGCTTAAATTGGAAGGGGCACGTACAAAACTTGGAATGAGAATGCACAAAACTTGAAATGAGTGTGCACAACTTCATTTATGCGTGCGTGAAAGATTAACCAAAGACTTTTGGTGCCAATAGGCCCCCACCACTATTACCTAGCTAGTCCTCGAGCCAACTGCTTCATGGAATTACCGTCACAACAGATGGGAAAATGCTTCTGAGTTACTACATGAAATCCATAAAATGGTGCTTAGGATTATTAAGGTAGCCCTAGAGATCCTATGTGAGTTGAACAATTGCCTCAGCTTCGACTACTGTGACCTGAGAAGTTGTCAGGTCCACTATGTTTATTTTCTCAATGAGAGGGCCTAAAACAACTTGTGCATCAGAGAGCTGCATAAACAAGATCAAGGCCTTATCGGCCACAAAAGTGATCATCTCTGACATATTTTTCTACTCATCTCGAGATGCAATGATCTCCTTTGTTTTCATTTCAATTGCTAGCATCACAGCGATGCATTCCCTAGGAGGAAAGGAAGTCAAATATCTCGTTTGATGTGCAACCTCCACTTCTATCGTGCGAACCTGATCTTCGATTGTAGATATTTATAGTGGAGTTTGGAGATGGGTCCACAAGGAAAATCCATATTCAACCATGTGGGAGAATGATTCCACCTATCATTGGCCATTGTGGAGAGTTTCTTGGGATGAATTAATCATTTGCTGGAATTGTGTGGCGTCTGGATCGATTTGGTGGATTGCTTGATGAAGGGAAGCGAGATGTGATTCTATATTTTGCAGGTGGGATTTTACAACTGTGATTTTAAATCCCAGGGGGAAGTCATGCCATTGCACAAAATTAGTGATAACCTTTGCATATAGGTTTTCCACGACTCCAAGAAGGTCGGTGAACGTTGTACTGAGCTTAGTGTACTGGGCCTGGGTGATTGTATGTGTCACACTTTCTATTTCATACCTCCTTTGTAATGCTTGATGATCTTGAATATCCTTTTGTTATTGCTCGTGCATCTAATTATGTGCAGCAATGTCCACTTGGTGTTGGATTTGTAACTGTGTATGATTTTGGTCCAGTTTGTCATTGCACTCACTTAGCTTAGAAAGCAGGGTGGTATCACAGTCTTGTATCATGGGAGTTGGAATTGGTGTCAATTAGATATCACTACGATTGACATCTACTGTAATTAATGTTGGGGGGTCCACTCAAGGACCCGAGCAAAGGCACTAGAACTAATTCTGAAATTCAGTGATCGCAGAGTAGTGTCTAGTACTAGTGGTGCGCTTATATGTTGTCGATACAAATGGATGACATTATGCATAGCATCTCAATAAACCTTTTTTGGTAGCAACAATTGTCTCTTTAAGGCATATATTAATGTGTAAATACATGATGCCATCTGAATGGACCCCTATTATGAGGAGGGAATGGTACTGCAACCAGATGGACCAGTTCGTTGTCAATTTGCCTCGACCAGGGTGGATTTCACTTATTATTACGCAGGATGTGGGTCCCAAGAGTACTTTGTTGTCATATCATATTTGGAACCCCTGTTAGGGGGGACCACACACTATTCCTACTGCCACATAACATCATCCTTCTTTTGATCCTGATTGAGCTTAGTGTATGTTTCTAGAGTATCAGTGTCCTCAACGAGAAGTGGTGTAAGATAGGCAAACCATTCGACAATGCCTTATTGGATGTCTTATTCTATGATCCAGAATGGTATAAGTGACATTGAAGACCCCTGATCATCACTTGGATATATGAACACATTATGGAAAGTACATTCAAATAAAAGGTATCCATCGTACATATCCATGAGGGTGCGCGGGATGTGCTCTTGTGAAGTAGTTTCCTATATTAGTTGTTGGTACCAACTTTGAAACAACTCATCGTTGTAATATTGGGTGAAAGGATCCTTTATCTCATGCAATCACAAGAAACTGTGAGCTTTAAATGCATGCCTAATTCTAGTAGGTCATTCAAAACCTCGAGGGGGTCACCAAAGCACTTTTATCCCCATTTCCTAGGGACAACTAAGGAGATGATGTCTCAAGGCCCTCATGTTACAGATATGCAGTACCGAGAGGCATATGGATGACATCGTCCACTTGCACAGACAGAGACCCCCCACCACCACCACAGGTCTCAGGTTCATCCTGACGATATCCACCACATCAATGGTTTCCTGAAGACATTGGGTCTTTCTCCATGAGGTACAAGCCAGTTATTATGGTGAGTGTCATTTCAATATTTGAGACATTTGAGTTTGTTGAATTTAAAACTTCTTTTGATTATGTAACGTCTGCTTGGAAATTATGCTCTTTTCCTTGTTTCACCTTAGTGGTTGACATT
>CBVK0102007995.1:0-22326 GCA_900067695.1 Picea abies
TCCTTTGTTGTAGTTCTCTCCAAAATCCTTTGGGGTTGTGTTTTCCAAGAGAGATTAACTCCTCTCTTCTTGCATTTACATACTCTTCTTTTTTCTAGTGTACTATTTCTTTACATTTCTTCTTATTTTCTTTGCCCAAATTTCTCTCTTTTAGAGATCTCTTGACTGCCTTGCATTCTTCATCATACCATGGATTTGTCGAAAAAGTACTTGTAGCCCTTTTCTTGGGATGAAACCTTTTACATGCACTTAAGACCTTGTGGATTGTTGGGATCAACAAATTACTATGAACATGACCACCTATCTCATTGGTTGTCATATTTGCTTTGTTGTACTTTATAACCTGATATTGTTGCTTAAGAGCAACACTAAACCTTTCCCTATTTTCTTAATTCATGAGGATTTTGCCTTTGGAAAGATTTTTCTTTTGTATGCTAAGGATTTGATTATTGTGTGGGCTAGCAAGAAAGTCTAGCTTAACCAATAGGGGGGTATGATTAGATTTCATTTCAATAGGACAATCCCCTATATCAAACTTCAACACTCTAGAAGTAACATTTCAATAGGACAATCCCCTATATCAAACTTCAACACTCTAGAAGTAAAACATTGAGAGCAGATTAAGTAATCTACCACACTTTGACCATTGTAAGTCTTGCATGTGATACCCCCTGAAGTTGGCCACCCTGCCATTCCATAGCAAATAACCATGCAAAACAAACTGCAAATCCCCAGTAATTCTGTCCTAAAGTGTGTCACGCTCCCATTTCCATCTTGTGAATCTCTTTCCCATGATTGATCTCCACTCTCTTCCAACCATAAGGGATTGTTTTCCCCTCTTTCTTCATTGCTCAACTGAAGAGATTGGTTGTTAGCTATCCTTGCATTAAAATCACCCATTAACATTACTTCTCCCAAGTGGTTGAATAAATAGGTATCTCTTTTCAATGAGGCATACGAGTCTTCGTTTTCTAAATTGCTTCTTTTATATATCTTTGAGTTTTTTGGGGAAAAATAGCAAGCAAGCAACCTAAAAGTAACCTCCTTAGTTATTTGCCACCAGATGTATTGTTTGTTTGAGTCTTCTTTTACCACTTTTACCACACCACCCCATTTTTCATTTATTAGCAATGTAACTCCCCTATGTCCTTTGCCTATCTCATTTCCTTTGTTCCAAACTGAAGTTTTCTTGTACCCCTCGAAATCTGGAACCTTGCAACCATCATGCTCATGCGTTTCTAGAAGAATGATAATATCTTTCCCCTTTGCTATGGGCCCCAACCCCTAACCTCTTCTCCATGGATAACCTCTCCAATTCCAACTCACTACCTATAAATAGTCTCGTGGGGCGTCGATTTCGTATTTCTTATTTGAGAAACGATCACTGATTTGAGCCTTCCCGTTCTTCAACCATGTCCATTTCCCCTCATTTCTTGTTGTTTTCACTTTTTCCCACTCCTTTCCTTGTTGTTCTTGTTGAGCCAAAGTCAAGTCCTCATCTAGGTAGATGTGTGTGCCTCTAAACAATCCTCTATTTCTAAGGATCATTTTATTATCCTATATATTCCTTAAGATAATTCTTACATGTCTATCTCTTCCTCTCTCTATCTTCTGTCAAATCTTGTTTGCCTGGTGAAAACACCCTTTCCACTTCAATTATCTTTAAGGAAGTCCCTTGCTAGAATCTTTGTCCTCTCATTTTCACCAAAGTACCTTAGTCATTTGATAATGATATTTGCGACCTTGCCTCGCTTATCCTGCTCTTCCTTTATTTGTATTTTGATTCGCTTCTCAATGATTTCTTTTTGTTTGTTTGATGACCCACTTACGACTTGTGACCATGATTTAACGTCTTCTATCCGATCTTTTAGTTGATTTTCTTTAGCTTCCAAGTCGACTAACGCTAACTGAATCTCGTGTCTTTGTGTTGTGTCCTCTTCTTTTACCAATTATGATTTCTCAACTCTGGTTATCCTCATCTGTTCTAATTCCTGTTGCAAGGTAGTCACTTCTTGTTGTTCTATTTCCATTTTAACTGCATGCTTGAGATTTGTTCCTTGAGAGCTTTATTTTCTCCCTCTAATTTTCTCTTGAGCTCAACAATTTCGTTTACTTTGTTGCCTTCATATAATCTTTTATCTTCTAAAATTTCGAGTCTTCTTTTCATGCTCATGAGTTCTTTCACATATCCTTTTCATGCTTATGAGTTCTTTCACATATAACTCAGATGACCACATTAATGGTGTTGATGTGCGACTATATAAGTCTTTGTTGTCATGGCTAATTGCTTTTATGTCTTCTGTGTTTGCTTCAAAAATGTTTGCTTTGTCCAAATTTGGTTCGAGATCCTTAATTTCTATTTGCTTCACACTGGCTTGAGAAGCCTTATTTGAATATGTTGTTCACTTTTGGCAAGATGATTGCAAAATTTTTCTTATGTGGTTGCCTTAGTTTTTGGGTCTGCCTATGCTTTAGAATCCCGTTATATTGCTTTGCATTCACAAAAGCCAATCTTTCGTTTATGTTTCTTGCATCCTTTTGAAAAAAATATACCATAAAAGAACCCCATGCTCTTGTTAAATCTTCCATTGTTACTACAGGTTGGGAAAATGGAGATCCACTAGTAAATTGAGATTGTAAACCCCCATTGTACCCTGCCCTCTCCTAAATTGAGATTGTAAACCCCCATTGTACCCTGCCCTCTCCACAATAATCAAGTAGTTTGCATATTTGTTTCATGTGGTGTTAAGCATTGGTATATGTGCCTCCTGTACGCAGGACCCCTGACTCACCAAGGCTAAACTTTCTTTTGGTTCCTCCACATTAACCCCCATAATTGTTTTGATGTGTTTTCTCCCAGTTTTGTTTTTGTTTTTGTTTTTTTCACATTTGATTTGTGCCATCTTAAAGGAAATAAACAAATCTTAAACAATGAGACATAAAGAGAGGAAAGAAAGAACTCTCGCCACACCTAGTCCTGTCGAGTAGCAATTTGACTTCTACTTGTAGAGAAATTGGATCCCCCTCCTGACTTGGTCCCTCTGTAACCTTCCCCTCAGACAAGAAACCCTTTCAAATCCCAAAAACCTCGCTGGGAGCGTTCCGATGATTGAAACCCTTGCAAAAAGTGGCCCCCCTCCCGACACTGGGTCCCTTTGTCATTCATAGAGACTCTGTCACTGTCACTTGCTCAGGCCCCTCTATCGCTACCTCGGGCCCCTTTGTCGCTACCTCGAGTCCCTCTGTCGCTCGCTTGCTACCTTGGCCCCCTTATGCCTTGAGGAGACTGTAGACACTAGCAGAGGCGTGTAGGATTTGGTACAAAAAGGGGCCTTTGCAGAGACTTTGTCACTGTCGCTCGCTCGAGCCCCTCTATCGCTACCTCGAGCCCCTTTGTCGCTACCTCGAGTCCCTTTTTCGCTCGCTCGCTACCTTGGCCCCCTAATGCCCTGAGGAGACTGTAGACGCTAGTGGAGGCATGTGGGAATTGGTACAGACAGGGGCCTGGGAAGGCATGTTGTGAACACAATATTTGCACAACTCATCGTCATTCATCAAGCCTAGGTGCTCCTCACGTTGCCAGACAAAATGACTCCAGAAACCAGGGTTTGAGGTAGCGCTACAACCACCGACTTATTGACCATCGAAGAATGTAAGAGCGCTTGAATGCATGTTTTTTCCCAATTTGAACAAATTGGCCTTACTGGATTTAACACCTTTTAATACATCGAGAGGTTGAGCTATTCAATGTAAGATACTATTCGTTCTCTTTGTGGAAAAAATATTATTTGTTCCCTTTGATTTTTTTTGGGTGTTATTCTATGTTGCGGTTATTCTGTGTGCAGAGATGCATTTGATTTACATGATGAACAAAATTCCCTGGGTGTTCAATTAATTTCTCCGCAACCTGTGACAATGTGGCTTAGTGGATCTATTTTTTTTTTCTGACTCTAGGAGTGGTGTTCAAACAATATTTGGTTCATTTTGGTAATGATCTTCAAACTGAAGAATTTTTGTTGTATGTGCATGCCAATTCAAACTACACACATTTGATTTGGATCACGTATTAAACTGTCACACAATTGCCCACAAATTCTCCTATTTCTCTCACCTTTGGGAACAATGTTGATCAAGTGTGTAGGTGACAACTAGTCAAACCCCTTGATTTAATTTTCACCTCAAGTTGAGAGTGATTTAATGACCCTTGATTTAATTTTCACCTCGAGTTGAGAGTGATTTAATGGTACTATATTGGATTTAAGTTCGCCACTTCCATGTTTAATCTTTGGTCATGTTGTGTGTGCCATTTCTAAAAAGTGGCCATTATTATTGATTGTTATTGAATTGCATATATTTTGCCATTTCTAAAAATTGGCCATTGTTATTGATTGTTATTGAATTGCATATATTTTAAATTGAGGTGGTTTGACCAGATGGTTGGGAGGTGGGTTTTGCACTTTTCCCACCTGGGTTTAAATTCCTGATGAGACTTTGGCCCGTCGTGATAAGGCTAGAAGGGTAGATACCCCATGATAGAGGTCCACTTTGGTGTGCCTTAGGACGTCTTAGCCGTTGCTAAGTCACAAGCCATAAGTTATTCGTATATTTGGCTTGTGGGATGTTGAATATGCTCTTGGGTTATAGTGGCAACCGATTGGTTTGATCTTGGGCCTAGCCTAGGTCATTCTAATGAGTTACCAATTCCCATGGCTAAAAAAAGATAATTGCATATATTTTAAGATTTGGTCTCGTTCAAAATGCATGAGAGTATTAATGTTGAATGGAATGCCAACATCGGATGTGCCAATGACATTTTAAAATGTTGGCAACATTGGTGATGTTAACCTCAGAGGGAGGATGTTATCATAATAATCTTAAATTAATAAAAGGGATGGTCTTTGAAAATGTTGACGATGTGTAATCTTTGGTCATGTTGCATGCACCCTTTCTAAAAAGGGGTGATATTGAATTGTTTATATTTTAATATTTGCCCTCTTTCAAAATGAGAGAGTATTTATAAGAGTATTAATGTAGACGAACACTTGATATATGGATGTGTCAATGGCCATTGCAAACACCGGCATTGAAAACATTGGCGATGTTAGATTCACAATGACCATTGAAAATGTTGGTGATGTTAGATTTGGAGTGGGGGAGGATGATATCATAATAACTTTAAACTAGCACCACAAGGCATGGCCATTGAAACCATAGGTGATGTCAACTTTAAACTTGTGCCACAAGGCATGGCCATTAAAACCATGTGATATTAGTGACGAGAGAGAATATTAGTGTCGAACAAAATCTCAACATATATGTGTGCCAATGACCATTGAAAATGTTGGTGATGCCATATTTAGAGCGAGGGCGGATGGTATCATAATAAATCTAAATTAAAACCACAAGGCATAGCCATTGGAACACTAGGTATGTCAACTTTGAACTTGCACAAGGCACGACCATTGAAACCATAGGTGATATTAGTGTTGTAGTGAGAGAGGATGCTAACTTGCACCCAAAATTCAACTTTTGGATTAGCAAAGCCTTTGGTGTGGATAATGTTTATATACCATCTTAATCTCTAGTAATGGTCATGAAACAAAGGCTTTTGTAGTCATAGGTGAGATAGTTAATTAAGTATACTACATTTGTGGTTGATTCTTCACATTAAAAAACCTGGTGGGTTAGTGCGAGTGGTTGAGTGCTTTGAGATTCATGGATGAGTTCTTGGATTTGATTTCCTGAACTACGTATCTTTGTTGAATGCCTCTTTCGATGCCCCTACTAGGTTTGGCACCATAATCAATCTTGATGGCTATACTCTGGGTATCATCGGAAAAATGCAACGAAATGCTTGAAGGTTTTCCAGTGAGATTTTCCATGGAAAAAAATTCTTCATTTTAAACGTGAAAATGATACTCACAGTGCATGGGAGAAGTCAAAATCTCTTACGAAGCATCAAATTTGATTAGGGACGTGCATAAAAATATGTTAGATAGGTTGAAATTGATGGAAGGACATATAATCACTAGTTATTTGACCAAAATAAGGCTTGGGAGAGTAGGTAAAACACTTGGGGGGTGGGACAATGAATGATAATGAATTGATGACCATTATTGGAATTTACAAAGAGTTTATTTCAATTGTCATATCACAATGAAATCATGTGCTATACCATTTTAATCCTTGTTTTGTCTTTTGTTGTAAGAGGAGCAATCTCATTTGAAGTTTTCCAAAGGAGAAACATCAAAAGATTTTCTAGTTTCAAGGGTAAGGATAAGAAGATAAAGAGGAAGTGGCTATGAGTAAGGATATAAGGTGAAATAAAAAGTGTCTATGGTAGTGTAATCTCTCAAAAATGGAAGTTTAATGATACAGATAAAGAGTGTGGAAGGCACAACCTTCTCACTTCGATCTAGTACTTCTCTTGCATTAGGGGGCATCCCTATCAATTGGAAGTGTAGAATATCCAATGTAACCCTACACACATAGTTCAAATATGCTATATATGTTGTTATAAACAATTCAAAGCCGATTTCTATTGTAAATCACTTAGGGACAACAAACAAATATCTAGTGCACACTTCTGGATATAAAAATGTACTCAAATCATATGCAAATAAATGTGAATCTACTTTAGATATGCCACTAAAGTTGTGGATATGAATGTGAAATCAACCAAAATCAACGATGGAAAATTAAAATAATTTTGATTGGTACTTTGTGTCTCTTGGCATGGAGTGAAGAAAGAAAAATAAATCTGATTTGGCAAGAGAGCTACCCAAGGCCAATCAGCTCGGAGAACTCTTGGAATAATTAATTGAAATATAAGTAAATAAGCACTCATCAAACATGTAGCTACAATGAGTTTACTCATGAATTTAATTTAGGTGTAACATATTGAACATTGAGTAAGTTGTGATCATCAATGATTATGTGATCTTGTAAGTGATAAACAAAGAAGACCGAGAGAAAGCATGGATGCTTAGGGTTTTGGAGAATGTGGGTTTGGAAGTAGACCAAGTAGCCTATTCAACATTGGTAGGGGTTGTGTGGATGGTTCTCTAGGGAGGCCTAAGGGAAATCTTCTATTGGGGGGGTTTATCCAAGCCTTTGCACTCAACAAAAACTTTGGGAAAGGATGGGAACATGGAGGTCATAAACTTGATTGATAGGCTTGAATTTGTTAGAATATGAAAGATGTGTGCTCGTTTTACCATTGACAATACCCTTGTCACCCAACCATAGGCCGAAGCCACCCTCTGAGCACCTTAACCTTGACAGAGAATCACTCTGGAAGCAAACCCTAAGCTAGATAGCCAAACAAAGGGTAGTGCACCTTTCCCCAAGGATAGCACATCAACAAAGACTGATCAGATGTTCCAAACCCTAGCCAAGAGATAGTCCAAGCCAAAACGTAACTGCTAGTTGTAGCAACTGCACCAACAACTTTCCTCCAAACCTGCGCACAAGACTGCAACTGCACTGCGCAGAACTGGCTCTCTGCAACTGCTAAGATGTGTCAAATGAGAGACTGGCGTGCTGTATTTATAGTGGTTCTCCCAAACTTACTGGGGCCGACTTCTCCTTCTGGGTACCTGTTTGTTCAGTATATTATTATTATTTCTGGTCGACTTCTTCTCTTGGAGGCTAATAACCTAATATAAATTATCTTCTTGCGTCGACAAGTCTTCTAGGGTTATTAGCCAACTCATTAGGGTTTCTCTTGCTTCCCAGAGTCTTCTATTTTCGTCAGGTTTACACGTGGAGGTAAATACCTCCCGCAGTTACCATAATATCAACAGAATTAGGTATGCGTTCCTTAAAAATTATATATGGTGGTTCTACATCTCATCATGAGGACTTAATTGACCTTGTCATGTCAACCCCTGTAGATTTTTTGTTGAGGAATGAGGAAGGGCCTCAAAGGTTGGATTCTTAGAGAATAGCTCTATTCACAATCTTGCAAAGAATGTTCCAGGTGTCAAGATATTGTTTGTTGAGAAACCTGTTAGTATGGTGGAGGAAAAGCTTGTAGTCTCTGAGGATACTTGCCCTTGGTGTGGAGTTAAAGGAGGTAGCCCACAATTTAATCTTGGAAGAAAATGGAATAAGTGTGTTAAGTTGTTGAAGGTGAGAATGAAATCGGTCTTAGGGGGAAACATAACCAACAAATAATGGATTTGTTTAATAAAACATCAATGGACATGTTTTATGGGCGATTTATATTTGAGAAGAACATTGTCTCTTTTATAGAGAGAGTTTGGAAACATTTTTAAGGATATTCGCTTGGTTTTCACACATTGGTGAAGTGATAGTTGGATTTCCGTTTTAGAGAAGAAGATGATGCAACGGTCATCCTTAAGGCATGATGGTTTTGGGGCTCCAAATTCTTATCATTGAAGAAATGAGTACTTGGATTTGACCCAAGGTCGGAGAGGATATATGTACATTTGTTTTTGGTTAAGATGCTTGCACTGTCATTAGAGCTTTGGTCTATGGAAATCTTTGAGGCCAATGGCGACAATCTTGGGACATTTCTAGACATTGTTGAACAATTTAAATATGATACTTCTCTCTTATCGTCTTGTACTTTGTTGGAACTAGACTTAAAAGATTCACTAGTAGAGTATATCGAAATAGAGGTTGGGAATAGGAAATGTGCCATGTTTGAATTATGCGAGCATCCCTTTCCATTGTGTTATATGTCACAATTATGGGCACTTGGTAAGTAATTGTATGCTCAAATTTCATAAAAAAGAGTGGAGGAAGATGTTGGAAATACTGAGAGGGGGGAGGGGAGGGGCGAGGGGTGAGGGGTGAATCAGTACTACCTTTTTAAACAATTAGTAATTACATTGTTATTTTATTAATCACCACAATAGATCAACAATGGACTTGTATTTTAAATCAATTATATAAATATAATTAATAAGAATTACAAGGCTTATAAAGAATAATTTGAGATTGTGAAGGACACCAATCCTCTTTAGAGAACCAACTCTTGGAGACACAAATCCCCTTCTTCAGGGCACCGACCCTAGGAAGCATCAACTCCCTTGTTTTCACACTTTATTTAGCAAAGGATATGAATCCTTCCTTACTCCTCCCTTCCACCCTCACTGCATAAGTATCTTCAGCTTTCCTTCTTGGAATCTGCTTCTTCTTTTGATCTTTTGATCTGGACTACAGAGACATGTTTCTTTCACCATACCTTTTTATTTATATAGTAGTCCAAAAGGTATGACATTGAACCATTGTGTCTTTTAGTAGTGAACCATTGCACCCTTTCATTTATTAACAACTATGTTATGTTAATAACGGATTTCTTCTTTTACTATTATCCTTTAAGTTTATTGGGTGAACTTGGTTGTTCTTTCAATCTATTTTTAATTAAGAATCATATTCTTAATTGGCACTGGTTTCCATGCGAACCCAAAGTTATGTTGACTTATAATTTGACTCATTGCACATCAAATCCATAATGAGGCGTCCAAGGACCTCAGCAGTGCATTCGGGCTTAACTCTGTCCCTGATACAAATCTCTAACAACCTATATGGGTGTAACTGTGCTCAAGCACCAAATCTAAAGGTGATAAACCTTTTCTCCTCTGCATGCGACCGATGGTTAGATCCATGCGCTTGTCCGTGTATGTGATTGAATCTGGATCATTGATTTTTGGATTCAAATTCTACAGATAGGTGTGTCCTTCAATCCACTTCCCTTTGTGACCGCGGGCTCAAAACCACGAGATTTTCTATTTCACACGTTGTCCTATTAGCGCTTTTCTCCTTTTGCCCTTATTCTTGTACACGGGACCAAAACCCATGACCAAACGCAAGTCCTAACAGGTGCTAATTCGATGATTTAAACATTATCCTAGAAGCTAAAGCAAATTGACGATCAAGACTTAATTTGTGGTTGAGTGGATGGTTCGCGCAAACTTAACAAGGTGGTTTGTTAATGGCCTCCTCATTGTGTGCTTTAATCTTGAGCTGACGCGTGTCCATAAAATTCAATGGTCCAGATCATAGCACGTTGCCTCCACCATGTTAATCTTCATACACGTTACTTTGCGCTTTTGGATCTCAATCATGGATCTTCCTTCTCGATGGATGGTCAGATCTTTCTTTCAAGGCTTTGACACTTTTTCTAGTAGGAGACATTAGACATCCCCGAAGGCTGTAATCCCGTAGTGACGTGGCATGCTGACATCACCTATGATAACATGGACCCTTTGTGTGTGTGCCACGTGTCACCCTGATTTGTGATTTTTACAGTCCTTATGTGCCACATCGACTTTGACACTTGTCACCATTTGATTGTGCTAAATGTCATCTTTACTACGTGTCTTTTCTTAGCTCAAAATGAATATTCTTTGATTCTTTATCTTCAGAGGGATGCCACTTCCACTTTCTTCAATGCTTCAAATGGGTGGTATCGAATGGAATATTCTTTGATTCTTTGTCTTCGGAGGGATGTCACTTCCACATTCTTTAGCTCTCTGAACATATGGTATCGAATGGAATATTCTTTTTCAATACTCTGATTTCAGAGTGTTATAGCAACTCTTCTCCACTGTACTCCGAACACTTTCCTCTGAACACCAATTAATATTCGCCATGTGTTACTACCTTTCTGGACATGGAATAAAGGGTATCAAGGAGGAATACTTTGTTTTGATACTCTGATTTCAGAGTGTTAAAACAACTCTTCTCCACTGGACTTCGAACACTTTCCTTAGAACACCAATTAATGTCGTCACGTGTTACGACCTTTCTAAACATCAAATAAAGGGTATCGATGAGGAATATTATGTTTCGATACTTTGATTTCAAAGTGTTAAAACAACTCTTCTCCATTGGACTCCAAACACTTTCATCCAAACACCAATTAATAGTCGCCACATGTTACCTTTGTGATTCATCAATCAAGATCACCCCAAGTTAATCTCCATTCTTGATCTAATCCTACTTCAGGCCCACTTTGCCTTTATTTTGTGTGCTCCTTCTCTACCTCGAATAATCCACAAACAGTTGATTTACCTTGCTATCGAATGATCACTATTGTCTTTGGGACTTCGTGCCTTTGGCCCCTCTTATCTTATCCTTTCACTTCATCATCGACGATTGAGATGTAATCTAAGGTCCGGGCTTGATCTAACGACCCATATATTTCCCGAACTGAGAATGGACGACTCGATTAACTCGATCCTTTACAAGGGATTCTTCTGTGTAAGCTCTGGCTTTTGCGCGATCTGATAGTCCAGGATTGTCCCAAGAACTGCATCAACGAACATGATTCTTCCTTGATTCTTTTGGAGAATACTATGGGGATTCAATCCCGATAGCACTTTTGTAATGCGCTTTCCATTATGAGATTTCCTTCATCCTTTCCATGCTCTGATTATGTGTGTGTATTCTTTGTATAATCTCCCCGCTATCTCTCCTAATCTTTAGGAACATAGGATCATTTGTTGATCCTATCGTGATCAACAATGATCACAAATTGTTGCTTCCCCAAGGTGATCTTCTTCTGCCCCAAGGTGATCTTCCTTTCTCTCTGATTACTGTACATGTTTGACTCATGTTTCCATCAATGAAAACACACAATCAATAATGCCAACAATCTCCCCCTTTGGAATTGAGGGAAACATATCTATAAAACAAATGAGTTTGTACCTTTGCTCCCCCTATCACTAATCTCATATTTAAATTTGGGAATTGAATTTGTTTTACTTCTTTTTCTTCCCCTTTGACATCAATGAAAAAAACAGATTTTTCCTTGCTCCCTTTAGGGTGACACTCTCCCTGAGGTGATGCTCCTCCTGTCTATGAATCTCCCCCCCTTTTAACAAGGGATATCACTCCAAGGCAATGTTGGTGGCATGGTTTCCAATCATCTATTCGCCTGGAATCATGTTTCTACAACTAATCATGGGAATAAGAATAACTCCCCCTATGGGTATGTCTCCCTATATCCTCTTTGCAAGATGAACAATATGCTACCACTGCAATTTGCTTTTGATTCAATATACTACCGCTCTACTGAAACATAGTTCAAATGATTAATAATGATCTGCTCTTCCCATAACTATCCTTGGACCTGTCCATGCATCTACCATCTAAACTCATGCCACACCATAGATCAAGTGTATGTCAATCATACATACTATCTCATGCATCAACAATGAAGAAAAATATATGTCAAGAGTATGTGCCAAAAATGAACCAAACATGTATCAGGATCATCAACAAGTGCCTCTATCAATGTACCAGCAATGTGCCTTAAACAAGTGTCATATCACACATGATATGCCTCTATCATAAGATATATCAATGGAGCTCACATATGTACCAACGATGTATCATGACAAAACTGCCTTAGAAACCATTCACATAACTTCACTAAGAGAATACATAACCAACAGTGTTCCTTGGAAGGTGAAAACCTTCATCAAATATGCTTATTTCCATGATGCTAGTTATCTATTGAATCTCTTCATTCTTCTGTGCTTCAATACTCATAGGGGTATCAACATGAACAATCCTAAGTCTTCCCTAATTCCTCCTTTCTTTTTTTTTCTTTTTTTTTGAGGAGTTTTAGTAGATCATCAAAATAATGTTTGAAAAATTCCAAGATCATCATCATTCAATTCTTTTGGTTGATCTCCTCTTGAAATTTCATCATCATCATCACTATTTTGTGCAACAAAAGCTTCTTTATCCTTGTCTTGAGAATTTTTTTTTGCGTTTTCCATTTGTTGGGTAATGGATAATCTACTTGTGTAGGACATTATCAAGTTCTACAATTGTGTCATATTTTTCTTTAAGAGATTTCTTTTCTTGAGCTTGATCCACTTTATATGCATAACTCTGATTTTCATATGTCTTATCAGACACTTTACCCATCTTTCTCTTATTGTCAATTTTATCAATTTCAGGTGCAATATCTTCATCATTTTTCTTCCTTTGTACTTTAGCTTTTCTTTTCCATATCTTCTTATAATTTTCCTTGATGTTGGAGATACTTTCTTTCAATACTTTGGAAATCTACATTCACTAGCCTTATGGCCATAATTGTTGCAATTTTGGAATTCAATATTGAAGTCTTGTAAGGGAGAGAATGAGTTATAATTTCTTCTTTCTGCATTATTCTTATTGTTTTCATATCTTTGAACATTTATTGGATTGTACTTTCTATAAGCTTTACAATGTACTAATTTATGTCCAAAATTATTGCAGGAATAACAATATCCAAGGAAAATATATTGATTTATGTTAGAGGGATTCCTTCTGATGATTCTATTCTTCTTGTCATATTTTTCTTTAGTAGGGAGTGCAAATTTCTGTTTATTTGGGACAGTCTTCGATGGTATTGTCCTTGCCTTATTTTATTCTCTTCTTATGGAGTTCTTAAGAGCATCTACATAGCTGATTGATTTTCTGTCATTCTTTTGTTCAATAGAGGGATCATATCCCAGTCCTTCTTATCATTTGATGATCTTTGACTGCTAAGAATGTCATCCAATATTTTTTAACTATTTTCAAATTTTGATCCCTTCTTTTCTTTTTCAAGTTCACTTTTTAGCAACTCATTCTCAGCGTCTAGCTTCTCACATACTTGTTCTCTATCATTGATTTGTTTTAGAATGACTGTTGAAATTTGGTAGCTTGGAGGTACTTTTGCATTGGCAACGCTCAACATGCGGAAGTGACCAAACAAACTTTCTCCTAGTAACTTTATAATATGTTTTTATAAAGTTGGGTCTTTTAATTTTTTAATGTAAAAGTGAATTTATGAAGTTATGGGTCACTTTAATGACTTAAGTGACCTCAATGAATGATTAAGTTGTGACCATTGATCTCATGAGGGAAAGATTTAATATTGACCATCAATCTCATTGGAAGACCAAGGGTTAGGGCAATTACATTATGAAATTCATTAAAAGACAACTCATTATGAGAAGGAAAGCACACTTTTGAGGAGAGCTTGAGGGAAGGTGAAGGGGAATGCGTCCCAAGGAGGAGTGTAGGCTTGGAGGAAGAGCTACAACAAGGAGGGTTTGGCACGCATCCCAAGGAGTGGGATTGGCACACATCCCAAGGAGCATATCATCATTTAAAATAGTCTGTACAACAACAATAAAGGAGGCCATACAACTATGTAAGTTGGTCATACAACAAAGGGAGGGCACATAAATAGAAGTTGTCATTTTACAGCAGGTTGGCACGATTTCCAATGCACATTTGTTGTGTTTTTGCTTATGTTCCGTATAATTTCTTTTGGCACATTTTTCTATGCAGATTGGTGACTGTTTCTGAAGATTTATTGGTTGTCCTGGGCCGTACAGTCTGTACATCCATGACTGTATTTGTTAGCTATAGTCTGAGACTGTTAGTATAGTTCAAAGTTTGGTTGAAAGAAGTCATTGACTGTGTTTTAATGTTGATGCTATTTGTTGTTGTAAAAGTTGAGAAATTCCTAGAGCTGAATAAAACACTTTTTCCTCCTCAAAATTATCCAATTTTTTGAATATTTATCCAAGTGTTTATGCACAAATTTTTGTGCCAAATGTGGGTTACTATCTGTTGTTCATAAATTAATTTTGTTGCTGATTTATTTCAGAACTAGTATATTAGTATTTATGTCCATAAAGTACAGTTGTATGGTTGTTGGACATTTATAGGTGGCTGAAATGTAATTTAGACTAAGTGTGTGCTGAACTAAAATGTATTTTCAACATGGTATCATAGAAGGTCATATGAAGTTCAGTGGGAAGCTTTGGAACTTGGGACAACAAGTGATTTGCTGAAGATTTAGCTTGAATAAAGGAAGAAAATGTTCTTTGTCAGGAGGACAGAGATGACTTCCAACATCAGATTTGAAGATAGGTTGGAGGGGATCTCCAACTACCTGCAATGGAAGGTTAGAATCAATAGTGTTCTTAAGGAGAACGAAGTATGGTTGTTTGTGAACACCATCGTGTCCGTACCTGCTTCAGATCCCATAGCTCTTGATGTTCATGAGGTGAAGGAAGCCAAGACTCAAAGAATCATATTGGACAAGGTCAAATACCACCTTATTCCACATTTGATTGAGAATAAGACAACCAAAGAAATGTGGGATGCACTGAAAAGTCTGTATGAGGCAAAGAACGAGAACCAGAAAATGGCTCTTCGGGACAAGATCCATGGTGCTAGGATGGCCAAAGGAGAGAGTGTGGTCACCTACCTCACCCAGGTTGCAAAGGTGAAGGACGAGTTGCCAGCTGTAGGAGAAGTCATTCCTGACTCCGATTTGGTGCGAATATCCCTCAAAGGCTTCACCAAGGAGTGGGAGGTTTTCGTCAAGTGTGTGGTGGGAAGAGAAAATCTCCCTGACTAGAGAAGATTGTGGGATGATTTTACGCAGGAGGAGATCCAGGAGGGGACTCAGGAAAAGGAATTCAATGGTGCAGACGACAAGAACGTTTCTCTTATGGTAAAGAGCAATGAGAATAAAAAGGACATGAGCAAGGTGAGATGCTTTGCATGTCACAAGACTGGCCACTATGCTAGTCATTGTCTGAACAACAACAAGAAGAAGCTGAAACCAGAGGTGTCAACTTCAGCAAAGGTTGTAGAGTTTGCTGAGAGATATGAGAAGAAGTTCTCTCTCATGACTGGTCCCGTGGGTAGTGGGTGCCTAGTGTTCGAGGACATTGAGTCTTGGTTTGTGGACAATGGAGCTTCTTAACACATTACTGGGTTGATGTCAGTTTTCCTTGATCTTACAGAGATAGACTCAGAATGAAAAGTGAATTGTGGAGACGGCCCACAACTTGCAGTAAAGGGGGTTGAAAGGGTGAGATTCCAACAAGAGTCAGGAGGTCTTCTGGAGGTTTCCGAGGTATTATATATTCCAGAGTTGACAATTAATTTTCTTTCAGTGTCAACTTTGGATGAGAGTGGATTTGGAGTTGTCTTCTATGGTGGACATGTGTTTTTATATCTTGTAGGAGCAACTGATGACACAACAGTAATGCTTGGTGTCAAGTATGAGGGCATGTACATGTTGTTGGGTCGATCTGTGTTGGGTTCCAATGGATTTCTAGATTCATATTCTGTGTCGGAGAGTTGGCAAGTAGCACGGGAGGGAGAGTTGATACCGGGGACTCAGTCTTCTTCCGTGACTCTCAAAGGACTCAATAGACATGAGTCAACACATATGGATGCTCAGGAGAGTGTGCAGTCTCCTAGGAACATGTCTTCAGTTCATGGTAGAACAGAGGTAGCAACAAAGGCTTCCAGTGCAGTGGGAGTAGTGGCTTCTTGTTCAGAGGGAGCATAGATACAACAAGGATGGTTTGGCATGCATCCCATGGAGTGGGATTGGAACACATCTCAAGGAGCATATCAATATTTAATATAGTTAGTACAACAACAATAAAGGAGGCTATAAAACTGTGTAAGTTGGTCGTACAACAAAGGGAGGGCACATAAATCGAGTCTGTTATTTTGCAACAGGTTGGCACTATTTCCAATGCACATTTATTGAGTTTTTCTTATGTTTCGTACAATTTCTTTTGGCATGGTTTTCTATGCAGATTGGTGACTATTTTTGAGGATTTATTGGTTGTCCTGGGTCTTATAGGTCGTACATCCATGGATGTCTTTGTTAGCTACAGTCTGGGACTGTTTGTATAGTTCATAATTTGGCTGAAAGAAGTCATTGACTATGTTTTAATGTTGATGTTATTTTTTGTTGTAAAAGTTCAGAAATTCCTAGAGCTAAATAAAAAACTTTTTCCTCCTCAAAACTCTCCAATTTTCTGAATATTTCTCCAAGTGTTTATGCACATATTTTTGTGCCAAATGTGGGTTACTGTCTTTTGTTCATAAATTAATTCCACTGCTATTTTATTTCAGAACTAGTCTATTAGTATTTTTGTCCATAAAGTACAGTTGTATGGATGTTGGACATTTATAGGTGGCTGAAATCTAATTTAGACTAAGTGTATGTTGAACTAAAATGTATTTTCAACAACAACTTCTTTAATTCTTTTATATTCTAGGAGTTGGGACTTCAAATCACTGATGATCTGCTATGATTCTTTGATGGTTCTTGATGCATCTATTTCTCTTGATTGATGTGATTCTTCAAACTCTTGAAGTTTTGTCCTAAGTAGCTTGTTATTCTTTTTATACTTTCTTAGTTCCTCTAGAGCACTAATCAGTCTTGCTTCTAGATCTACTTCTCCTTCAACTTCAAAGTTTTCTTCATCATCTACATTATTATTTTGAGTGTTCATTCCCATAAATAGAAGCTCTTAATCTTCATCTTCACTCATGTCTGAAGAGTTGATGTCTTCTTTGGAGTAGAATTTCTTTTTCTTATAAAATTTCTTCTTGTATTGGTCTTTATCCCATTTATGGTCTTTCTGGTTGTGGGATTTTTTATCATCACTATCCTCCTACTTGAGATAGGGAAATTTGTTAACAAAGTGTCTGATTTGCCACAGTTGAAACATTTGAAGGGTAAATTTCCTTTATATTTTCCATATCCTTTCTGGAGTTTCTTTATAAAGTTGGTCTCTTCTACATCTGATATGTCTAACTAATCTTCATTAGACATATGTTCTTGATTTTTCTTTGCTTTAGAAGCCTTAAAGGTTGTTTCTCCTTTTGATGGTTTTTCTTGCCCTATCCTCATCTCATATGCAATAATAATTCCATGGAGGTCATCTACAATGAGTATGTCAAGTTATGGTCTATATTCAATTGTGGAAATCTTGGCATCATACCTCATAGGTAAGGACTTTAAGATATTTTGTACAATAGGTTTGTCTGATAGTTATTCTCTCATTGCTCTGATTGAATTAACTACCTCATCTACTCTATGAATGTATTCAACAATGTTCTTTTCTTTTTTCATCTTCAAATTTTCAAACTGAGCTCTGTAGGTTTGTAGTTTGGCTTCCTTGAATTTGCTATCTCCTTCATATATAACATCCATTTTGTCCCAGATCTCCTTAGCTGACTTATAATGCATTACCTTCACAAATATAGAATTTTTTAATCCTCCTAGAATGGCATTGACTGCTCTTGAGTTGTCATTGAAAATATTTTTTCCTACAGTATCTATGGGTGGAGTAGTTGGTGCAGTGTAACCATCTATTATAGATTGTTAAACATCAAAACTAAGAGCCAACATGTAGCTTTTCATTCTTATATTCTAGAGAGCATAATCATCTCCTTTAAACAATGGTGCTTTGTTGGAAGACATTCCCTCATGTTGATCCATTTCTTTCAGGATTTGCCTTCTAGTTATTAGACTATGATGAAGACACTCACTCTGATACCAATTATTGGAAATACTGAGCGGGGTGGGGGGGGGTGGGAGGCGGAGAATCAATATTACCTTATTAAACAATTAGTAATTACTTATTTATTTTATTAATCACCACAATAGATCAACAATGGACTTGAATTTAAAATCAATTATATAAATATAATTAACAAGAATTACAAGGCTTATAAAGAATAATATGAGATTGTGAAGGACACCAATCCTCTTTAGAGCACCAACTTTTGGAGACACAAATCCCATTCTTCAGGGCACCAACCCTAGGAAGCACCATGTAATGTTCCTGACTTGGCTAGTCTAGGAAACGTTGCTAATGTGTGTGTAGGAACAATGGCTTACAACATATAAATGATCATACAAATAATAAATACGACAAAGGACTGCAAAGTTTGTATTATAATATCTCTTTGGATTACAAAATGGTTGAATGCAGATGAATAAAATGACAATACTCGACTAGATCAACAGACAAATGATCTCAGTCGAAATACAAATAAGCAACTAAAAGATAATACTCGAAATATGGGAGCACTGCAGAATCAATGGATGCGTTGGGACTATGGCAGCTCTGACGGTAACTGCTGGAAGTCTAGAAAGTTCGCCCTAGGAGCTATACTTCTCATAATGGCATGGAAATTGTCCCCAATGATGCACCCTGCTCTAGTCCTCAGTACTGGTATCTGTCGGACCCCTCTGCTGATGAATCTGGACCTTAGATGGATACCCCCGGGGGAATGCGCCCCTCTTCTTCTCGCAAAATGCGTCCTAGTTATTCCATTTTCAGAATCAGATGAGATATGTCTCAAAACGACCGCCTTGGTCTACTAGGAAATGGGTTGGAAGGGTTTCCTTGAATCTGGTCTGATGCTCACTCTGGAACCCCAAATGTGCCCACCAAAAGTGTCGCACGTCCAAGTCTGGAAAATGCGTCCCAGATGATTCCTCCATCGGAATCTGATGACGTACCATGCAAAATATGTGCCTTGCCCTCCTCTCAAATGGGTCGGAGGGAAATCTTGAATTTCTCCCTGGATGGGATAAGTCGACTAAAAACCCCCTCAGAAGTTGCGCCCTCACTCTAGATGAATGCACCCTTGCTGTTGAACACTGTGTAACTGCTGCTGAAGAATGATGGAAGACCTGAATGACCTTCCTAGTGACTAGGGTGTGTCTCTCAACACCGAAATCAGCCACTGGTGTCTTCCTCCTGGAATCCACTGAACTATCTCTCCTAAGATGTGCCTCTTCTCCTCAATGACAAGTCATAATCTGCATAATGATGAATTAGGTCGCTGACTCTTCTCTTATAGATTTCCAAAACCCTAATTCACTGTTGAAACCCTAATTTGTTGTTGAACTTTTCCCTCCAAGTGAATTTTACTTTATTTTATTATTCCTTGATTAAATCACGTAATTAATTAGTTAATTAATCATTTTACCTCTAAAAAGTGATTTATCCATCCTTATGGCTTCTCCGGCCACTGAAATTCACTTCTCATCATCTTATCCTGTAGTGTTCTTCTTCCCAATTTCGATGAGCTATTACACTAAGAGGTTTCTCCAAGTAATATGCCCATTATGACCTTCTTAGTGAAATTAATTAAGAAATGACTCATAATAACTCAAAATTACGGAAATCGTTGGAATGCAACGAAACCAAAACCAAGTTGTGCGGAATGGATCTTGATGATGAATGATGCAAGTCAGGCCCAATAAAACCCCTCAATATCTCTTGAACTCTCTGTTACCCCTATCTAGCTACTCTAGAAGGCATAACACTCTATAAAGTTATAATGTCCCAAAATGGGGACATTACAGTCCTCCTTGCCGGAATATTGCTTATCCTCAAGCAATAATTGAATCCACCAACATATGATACTGGGATCCCATATCCACCTGTGTGAAACAAGGTAGACTCCCCTCAAGATGTGGTATCTCCAAGTGTTCACCACGCATGACACCCACATGCTCCTTATGAGTAGAATGATCAATGGCCGAGGAATCTCAGTCAACTCCCTGAGTAACGACTCTACTCGAAACTCAATTCCATCAAACACTGAACTACCAAGCACTCCAATCCCT
This sequence comes from Picea abies, assembly GCA_900067695.1. NCBI lineage: Eukaryota > Viridiplantae > Streptophyta > Pinopsida > Pinales > Pinaceae > Picea > Picea abies. The sequence continues at coordinate 20,432 of CBVK0102007995.1, forward strand.
GGATCCCATATCAAAATGTCAAGTACAATGCCCTATGGAGTATAGTTCTGTAACATATCAACACCATGAGTCTCCTGCAAATAGCGCATGGCCTCAACCCGAAATGGGTCTATCCTACCAAACCATACCCAACTCAACATGACCCCCACCAACTGAACATGTTGCTGCCATAGTGAGGTACTACAAGACCTCAATGGATCACCAGTCAGTGATGTGACTCCCTAATACTGAAAATCAATGGAAAATCAAAGTGACTCCCCCCTGCAAACGTCCGCTCTTCTCCATCATTCAATGAAATGTCGAGTACTGTAATCCCAGGGTCCCATGCTAGTCTCTTACAGGGACCATCATGTCGATATTTCTCTATTCTGATCATGACTGTCTGCTCAAAGTATTCATACTGGACCCTCCACTCTTGGATCCTCATAAGATGAAACAAACTATTGACCAAATGGACTCTCGGATCCCATGTCAAATTTGGAAGTTCATCACCTCCAATTCCCACTAACTGTTGTTGTGCCCTACTGGTAACTGTCGAAAGCACTCCACCCTCATCCCAATGAGAGTCTAAATATGTAGCAACCTCTGAGATATCCTCTGTCCCATGGCCTAGGATACTCCCCATCACGCCCATGGCCTCAACTGTCTTCCCCTGATGATCCACCCCTATCCTGATGAATGCAATCAAGACACTCCTGTCAAGTGGTCTTGGCCTACCAACTCTCCATGTCCCCTGCCACTGTCTAGTTCCCCCTGTGTTGTTGTCAATGATGAAAGTATTGGGAAAGGCTATCATAAATATCTGCAACCAACTGTAGGATTGGAAAGTATCATATGCTTTGGTCAATCCAAAGGACTTAACCAAAAGCTCGTCCATTGGCACCCATGGTAAATAATCGCCTGTACTCATCACTGAACACCAACCATCGGGTACAAAGGAAGGTACCTCCACCAACTGCGGGTCAATCATTCTCCATCCATCATCACTCACACAACTGCTGCTATAGTGAAGGTGATCTCCCAGATCTATATACTTCTGCAAGGGAGAGGAATCTCCATGCTCTACTAAGTACATATCCTCCTTGCAATCCAGTGCGTCCCCTTGAATCCCACTGTACAACTCTGTATGTCTCTGTGAACTACCACTCATCACTGTGTGCCCCTGCATACTCATGTGATCTCCTGTATACACCTGCAACATCCTGGATCCTACGTGTACTACGGGTTCATCCTCTACATGAAGGTCAACCAATCCTAGAACACAAATGGAAGTGTCCTTATAACTGCCCCTGGCTTTGGAATCCCCATGCGTACGTGTGTGCTCAACTGTCTCAAGACCCCTCGTGAAGGGTGGTCCCTGTGACCTATGGACATCCTCATGTATCTCTAGATCATACCTCTCCATACTCATCAGTGATCCTGGGTACTCCTCATGCTCCTCCCTCAACTGGTGCTCCATTGCTAAACCACCAACATCCTCTCGCAATGTGGCTGAGGGATATATCTGACTCTCTGCTGAAATAGATGTAGTGGATCTCTATCTAATTTCCTTAAGGATCTCCTCTGATCTGGACTTTCATTCTTGAAGGGTTGTCTATGTGCCTTCTGAGAATCTCTGTGTTCTCACTAACTCATGAGTGAGTTAGTCCACCTCAACCTCCTGCTCCCTCAGTACACTGTGATACATCTCGCCAACCTCCAATAGGTAATCCCTATCCCTCAACAATTGTTGGTAGTCGACCCTCATCACAATCACTCTCTCATTGAGTGTATGGAAGTCATCAATGACAAGTCCCCCATTTGAACTATCATGTGCCATCGAGGCCCTCCAACAATAACCTGCCACCAATGCATGTGTATCATCAATGCATCTAGTGGCTGCCATGATCATGTCC
>CBVK0102008048.1:0-11443 GCA_900067695.1 Picea abies
TACTTGATCTATTGTCCTACATGTCTTGGTGTGATCATATAGGAACTATGAACTAGAGGAAATGGTTGTTTATCATTAGTACATGCATGAGATATGTTTCCACTAGCTACGCACACATACCGTACACATGTACACTAGTACAATTAATTAATGTATTAATTATTTAAGTAGATTATTAACTATTTCATTGGATGTTTATTGATTATGTAAATTATATTGCATATAAAATATCTAGAAACATTAAATACCTTCTTTGACTTTGATTGATTGTTGGTATGATGAATTAAATGAGCATGGTGGGTTGCCATGTACATTTTGGGGAAAGTTATTGATGGTTGGTATGATGTATTAAATGAGCATGATGGGTTGTCATGTACATTTTGGGGAAAGTTGTCAAATTGCATTTATTAGCTAACATGAGAAGAAGACTGTGGATTTTATTTATTGTTGTTTAATGCAAGTCATTTATATTTTAGTTTTATTTTAATCTTTTCACAAAATCTAGATAAGGGAGGTTGATGGATACTAATGAGGGTGGTTGGGGAGAGTTGGGGAAGGGTGTATGAAAACTTGATAAATAGGGAGGATGTGGGAGGTTTGAGGAGGATGAAAGGTTGTGAAATTCTCAGAAGATATAATTCTTGTGATGGTATTCTTAGAGCATATATGCTTTATTGTTTTTGGAGTCACAGGCATGGAGGGATAAGAAACCGAAAGGTTTCTTGGAGCTAGGAAGTCGGCTAGGCTCCTAGTTGGCTGGGAGGATTATGTTGTTTCACTCTAAAGTGGAACAAGAATGATTGGAAGCATCTTCTTACTACTAACATGACTACATTGCAAATGATCATCTTCAAGATACTATGGAAGAGGTATTTTACTTTGTATATTTTGTTATGTTCTATTTAAATATTTAAATCATAAAGTTAACTTCTTATTTATCTCATATTTGGATTCAAATTTGGAATATTTAGCATTTGAAAATTTGTAAAAGTGTTATGAATATGTTGTGGGTTATTCCATAGATGAAATCGAGAAACTTTGTTTATGCTTAATGTTTGTGTTTATAAGTTAACAAATTTTATTTCATAGCCTATCATGGATAGGCATTACATTTGGTATCAGAGCGAAGGTTCAAACACTAGGGCCAAAAGGAACATCATATATGTCTATAATCTAAATCAATACTAATGAGATAAAATATTTAGAAGGGAATGAAGTAGATATACCATGGCCATATAAACTTAAAATCCTTGAATGAAAATTAAAGTTAAAAAGAGAGAGGTTGATTTATGTTAGATTATGCCAAGATCCAAACATAATGGAAAGGCAATTTTCCATCGCTATTTGTAGTTTTGATAAATTCTACATACATAGAACTATGTGAACCTACAATAAACATAAACATAAGTAAAGAGATTTCTTTATGAAAACAAAAGTATATTAATTTAAAGTTCTTCCAGGTAAATAAGGAACCTAGGTACAATAAACAGGTAAAGATATAATCGTCAAATTGTCTCAAAATAGTATTGAAGTTGCTACATTTGAACTATCCTTGTGAGAATATCCCTCTTCAATCTCATATAGTGTACACAATTTCCTGTAGTAATTTTATATTTTATCATAACTTTCATGGCATAAATTACATGCTTCCCAAGTTCCAAAACATAAATTTACACCTATTTCATTTCATTTACATAATGTTACACTATAAAATTGTCGTGATTCCGCCTCCAGCGTTTTCATGGCCCCGGGTCATTATCTACATCCTCTAAAGTAAGGTTGTGAAACACTATCAAAAATCACGAAGGAATCCAAAAAAAAACTTGTTCTATATATTTTTATAGGGTTTGTATGAAGCCTGGAAATCCAATAAAAACAAGAAGGCCAGGAAGAAATATATATATATATATATATATATATATATATATATCACACTTTCATTTGGTCTTCGAGGAAATCATGTTCGTTGCTTAGTTTGTTTCTACCTTATGGTTATCCCTGAAATCTAATGCTTAGCTGGTTGGAGAGATCCTAAGATTTGCAGAGTGAAAACTCGCATTTCAAACCCCACCAAATAAAATAAAAATAAAAACCTTTAAGATCTAAATATCACCATGTTATAATTTGTAGGGAACAAGACAATGGATATTGTTACCTGGTTTTGTTTTTTGTAAGCACATGACACCAAACAACAATATTCTTGGAGTATGTTTAACTAGCCATGGTGTAAGTTCCAAGTATTAAAATATAATCAACAATTCTAAAAAAATAAACATATCGACAATACTGTAAAGATAACAATCTGATGGTGAGCAATACTATAGCCTCTGGCTTTGGGCCTGATCAAAGTGGTCCAAGGGCAATTTCTGTGATAAATTCCTTGTAGGGAAAGTTGGTTGGTGCAAGGGTGGTTACAACTGAAGTTGTTCATGATATTGCTTCGCCACACGCCTTACTCTATCTATTGGGCTCAACCCTTGCTGATTCGACCCATATTTGGGTTATAAATATCGCTTCAGGAGGATTTGGGTCCAAATATATCCCCGTTACCTCATACACGATTGTCTTAGTTAGGGAGCTCAGTTGTGTGCGTTAGGAAAAGTGAATATCTTTATTAATTAGCTCCCTCAAGGTTGTCACATTACCACACTACTATAAAAGTTTATCAACCTGTACTTCAAATAAGTATATCTATAATCCCCAAGGTCTCATCTTTTCCCCTTGGGACGAACGCGGAAGGATTCTCACTTTTGTTTATATAAGTAGTATTTCCATGCTCCTCATTGTCCTAGGTCAAAAGCTTCATGGAATGCATCTATCAAGGTCAATGAATGTAGTAGTGGTACTCACAAGAGACTGCCAGTGCCACCAATGATAAGCTATAAGATCAGTGGAAGGTGGAAAAGGGTGGGGGATGGATCTAGATTTTCTTCAATAGAGCATGCATGCTAGTGATCAAATATGGAGATGGAGGTAAAAAACACAATAGGCTAAACACTCACTGACCATCAAAATTCATGCAAGTCCATCATCAAAGTTCGTGCAAATGGATGAGTTGTGTCTAAAAATTCAAATTCTATAGATAAAAAAGATTGTCTTAAAATATATATTGAATAATACCGAGGACATTAAAAGCCTCGATTAATTGATATTGCGGCCAAAATCTTATAGAATAACTGTGTTAGGATTAGACAACAAATGCACCAACAAGCCCATGAGAGTTGAGATTCTCCTGCCATACCTATAATTGTGAGAATTAGAAGCTATTATTAGATTAAGTGAGTCCATTGCAAGGATGTGATTGCCATCTATAGCAACAGAGGAACATGTCACAGAAGCCTTAAGGCTTTTCAATGTCTCTACTATGGATGTTGTTCACTCTGGCATCACTGAAAATAATTTGGACACCAATTGAGAAGTGAAATTCAACAAGTTGAAACACAAATAAAGAGATGGATGGGATTCAACATCAACATATCTGAGAGGCATTTTATTGATGATATGGTCAGAATGGGGTTGAATGAATCCACTGTTAGAAGATCTCTCCTTATCATGCATCACAAAGATGAAGTGGAATACAAGAGAGAAAGGCGTGTTATAGTTTTCAAAGTGTAAAGTTAAAGATGAATGACCTGATATTGGTAGGACCCTAACAAAGGGCCAAGGCTAGTCATTTCTAGATCTATTCACAAATCTTATTTTCTTCAATTGACACCCTTCCGAAGAGTTTTCCTATAATAGTCTCCACAAAAGGGACTTCTTAAAAAGAAATAGAGCTCATGTAATCTACATGTTTTTGCCAAGTTATCCAGATGACTTCAATTTTATTTTATAAACTGCATGCTCAAGTCTTCTAGTATTTCTTAAAACATACTTATGGTCTTCCAATCTGGGAACTTTCCCTACCAGTTTTCCTTTGCAAATTAAGGATACAACAATTATTTGCAAGGCATGTTGTCTTAAGTAAATATTTTGTTTTTCATTAGAAGTCAGCCATGGAGAAGTTGGGGCTTAGGTCCAGTGAACCATAAGCAAGGTTTTTTCATCTCAAAGCATGGAATGTATATATATATATATATAAGTATAATTAGGCTCACCTTATGTATTTTACGAGTACACACGGGTGGTAGGAGTGGATCAACTATTTCTGAATGAGACTCTTGTTGTTTTTATTTTTCTATTTATAAAACATTATATGCAAAACATACCAGTAAAACAAGATGGCAGATATGGTTATTGGAGTGCAATCAAGGAGTGCCACAAGCAGAGCGATAGCTTTCTCAAGCAATGAGTGCAACAAGCAGGAACAATAATTTCCATAATTAAATAATGCAAGACGAAAACATGGAAATATATGTTCAATAATTTCTTAGGCCAATATTTTGACTTACGGTGGAATCATCTTCTTAAAAAACCTAAATAATAAAAAAAACCCTTAACCAACCTAATAAATTCCTATGAGGAAATACAAGTGTAAATACAATGAGAGGTATAAAAGAAAGAAATCGGATAACAATATAGGTAGAACGCACAATAGAAAATTAATGTATATAATAATAAATGTAAGGTATAAGAGTTTAAAAAAAAAGGGGAAGTTAATGGAATGAAAGTATTGTGTTGAGTAAAGAAAATAAATAAATATATATGAGTTAAATAATAATGAAAAATAAGTGAAATAATAAGGTAAGAGGTATATTAGTAAATTAAAAATAATACTAGGGCAATTTCGCCATTGTTTATTCTATACTTTATGACTCACTTACGTCTACAACATTAATAGTTGTTAGTTGTTACATTTGGTATAATAATAATTACATATTATTATTTACTTATTATTTATTTATTTATTTCCTTACTCTGGTTTCTACTTTTTCATATATATATATATATAATATTTTATTTCTTTATTTTTATTTTTATTTTATTAATAATAATAATAAATATAAAAGAATAGAAACAAATTGACATTTAATCCACGTCACTATAAGAGTGGGTCTTGTGAGGAATCTGAATACATTCAAAGCATTGCAAAGTACATAGCATTATGAGCAAGACAACGACTATAAGAGTTGTATGTAACTATTTCAAACTAGAATGTGAAATCTAATTTTTAAAGTGTGGAATAGCGAAATCAAAGTAGAGATTATGTTTAAAGTCCAACTTGATATGTTTTAAGGTTAATGGTGATAGTATTGAAACAAATCTTGCAACCTAGAAAATAATTTGTTGAAGTGGGAAACATTGTGTGATGTATGAATTTTGGGTCATCCTTCACTTTGTAAGTAAGTGGAAGGCCTTTAGTAAAATTTATTTGAAATGAAAACATAGTCATAAGCATGGTTTGTGTTGATTATAAGCGAGAATCAAACCTTAGTAATGCTAAAAGTGAAGGACATGTCATTTTTACAAGAAAGATATTGACCACTTACAAGTCAACAAGAGGTTGGTTTTGTGAGGAGGTCAATGAATTTTAAACTCTCCATAGTATTTATGATTATGAGCAACAACTAATGATGTGTTCGACTCTTACTTCTTTTGTATTATATGATGCGCGTCTGAGAAGATCTATGACTTTTCTAGTGATACTTACTCTCCATAGTGGGAAAGTCTTCACCCTGGAGAGAGTAAAGTGCCAAGTCCACCATAGTAGCAGTTATGGACTGTCTTTAATCAATTATCTAGGGTAGTGTGGTGATATGATATACTATAAGTGGGCCTATGTTGTGAACCTAGAACTTGAGTTTAAAATGATAAATGAAATATCGTGACAATAGGTTTATTTATATCAAAATGTGTGATGGGGTATATTAACAAGTTTCTACCGTCCAACGTGATGTTCAATCAAACCGTGTTTCATTGTTGAATTTAGTTGATGATACCAGAGTAGTGGATTTTATGTATATCTTGTGAAGGGTTGGTATTATTAGTAACATGAGTAATAAGTACCTTAGTTAAGGCTAATTGAGTAAGAAAAAAGAATGAAATAACACCTTGAGAAAAGGAGGTATCCCTTGGGAATAAGGGAAACACTTTCGCCCATAAATTTGTTTGGTAGTATAAATTCCAATGGAGTGTCATGGATTATTATGCATAAGTCCCTTGTAAGAGGGGTGAGTTGTCTAAATTGGAGCTCACATATTGAAATTCATTAATAATTCTAGCAACTATTTGCTCACTAAGAAAGGTTTTTTTTCCTATGAAGAAACTCTTTATTTTAAATAATAATAATAAATATAAATGATGGTGTTTACTATAGAGTACGCACTCGAGATGTTTACTAGACCATCCATTCCTCATGAGGGAGTGATCACATCAAATGACAATCAATTAGCAGTATCTCAGTCAATGTTCCTAAGAATGGAAAGCTTTTGAATGTCAATCTCTTGAGTGATGGCATATGTATAGTCAAGTTAAAGCGATAATCAAAGTCAATAATGATTGTTTATAATTATCAAGATATCCTAGGTGGGATTGAATGTATGACTTAATGAAATTCTAATCAATGATGAGAAAAAGTTCTAACTAGAGGTAAAAAGTGTAGACATAAGTTGTACTTGTTATTTAATTTACGATTCAAAATATTTCAATGATATATGGTAAGTGTGGTTTTGACATGAAGCACTACTTTCCCAGAGTGGTTGTTTGATGATGTGACTCTAAGAAAAATATTTTCACAATATGGCTCAATATAGGGTATTGAATCTATTTTTATTAGGAGGGGTGGAGGTATTTCCCACCGTGTATCCTCTGAAACCTAGAGTCATGGGAGGGCTGTGTGAAATCACACTCCTCTAGATGTGTGATGGAGACCGCTAGTTTCCTATTGGGAAAGTTTGGTCGAGATGTATGACACTTCTGCTTACGGGTTCTATCTAGAGTTAGGTCAATATAGTTGATTCTCTAGCTTAGTCCAACAAAGGAAATGATATGATGGAAGATGGAAGTAGGTTAGGAAGGAATGATGCTTTGATGTTAGTTGAGAATATTAATTGAGGATTAGATGTGCCACTGTTGTTTACTCACTTGGTTCCTACATGTTTAAAACCCTCTTTTGATTCCTTGTTGATATTTTAAGTGTGATAATCATTTATTGATGAATTATTGTAATTTTGTTCGTTAATATTATTAAATGATGCATTTACTTGATCTGTTGTCTTGCATGCCTTGGTGTAATCATACATGAACTGTGCACTAGAGGTAGTGGTTGTTTACCTTTATTACATGCATAAGCTATGTGTCCGCTAGCTACACAAACATACCCTACACATGTACACTATTACAATTAATTATTGTATTAATTATTAAACTATATTATTAAGTATTTAATTGAATGGTTTAATGATTATGCAAATTATATTGCATACAAAAATATCTAGTGTCATTAAATACCTTATTTGACTTTGATTGATGGTTGGTATGATGAATTAAATGAGTATGGTGAGTTTTCACTTTGATTGATGGTTGGTATGATGAATTAAATGAGTATGGTGAGTTTTCATGTACATTTTGGAGAAATTTTCAAATTGCATTTATAAGCTAGCATGAGAAGAAAGACTTCGCATTTTATTTATTGTTATTTTATGCAATTCATTTATATTTTAGTTTTATTTTAACTTTTTGCAAAAATCTAGATAAGGGAGCTTGATGGCTAATAATGAAGGTGGTTGAGGAGACTTGGGGAAGGGGAAATGGAAACTTGATAAATATAGGAGGAGGTTGAGAGGTTGGACAATTCTTAGAAGATATAATTCTTATGAGTCTTCTTAGAGCATATGTGCTTTGTTGTTCTTGGAGTCAAGGGCATAGAGGGCCAAGAAACCAAAAGGTTTCTTGAAGCTAGGAATTCGGCTAGGCTCTTAGTTGGCTAGGAGGATTCCATTGTTTCACTATGAACAAGTAAAAAAAGAATTCTTGTCAGTAGTAGGAGGTCAGGACTACATTGCAAATGGTCATCTAAGGAGGAGGCATTTTACTTGGTATATTTTTTTATGTTTCCATTTAAATGTTTTAATCATTAAGTTATATCTCATCATCTTATTTAGATTCGTATATTTGGATTCTAATTTGGAATATTTAACATTGGAAAAATTGTAAAAAAGTTATCAATATGTTATAGGTTATTCCATCTATGAAAGTAGAACATTTTGTTTACACTTAATGCATGTACTTAAATTATCAAATATTATTAAGTATCATCTCATGGTGAGGTGTTATAGAGAGAGGGGGGGGGTTAGAAAGAGATGGTGAAAGAGAGAGGAGGAAGGTAGAGAGAGGTAAAGAGAGAAGGGGGGAGTGGGGGAGAGAGACACACACACAGAAAATGAGAGAGAGTGTGAGAGAGAGAAGGGGGGGTAGAGAGAGAGTGTGTGTGAGAGTGGGAGAGGGAGAGATGAAGATAGAGAGGGGGGTAGAGAGAGTGTGTGAGAGAGTGAGATGGAAAATTGTCTAGAGATCCAATGTGTAGTACAAGTGTGAGAGGAAAAATTATCTATAGATTCAATGTGCAGTACAAGGAATTGTTGTGGGTTACATGTGGTGACTTATTTATCTTTCATTTATTTGTCCTCTTATAGTCTACATCTTGAGTATGATGCACATATCCTCACTTGTGTCCTTTCTTTCGTATTCATACTCATACTATACTTTATTTGATAATGAGAGTGAGAGTAAGGGGGTGAGAAAGAGGGGTAGATGTAGGAGAGATAGAGAGAAGAGGAGGGAGGGAGAGAACCAAGAATAACATAGGAGAGGTCGAGAGTGATATGGATAGAGAGAGAGGGAGGGGGTATAGAGAGAGATATGAAGGTATAATGAGGGGCAGAGAGAAAGAGGGGAAGAGAGGAGGAGAGAAAGAGTGAGAGTGAGACTAACAATGAGAGAGAGGGGGGGGGGGATAATCACCTTTACCACCTTTCCATTTTAATTCCTTTACCACCTTTAATCCTGGGAAGGCCTTGGCTGGCCATCATAGATGCTTACATCAGTTTTAGGTTAGGAAACATGACCATCTCCCATGGGACATCCACAAAACAATTAACCCTCTATCTTCCTGCCAAACCCAACATAGAACTTGAGACACCACTCTGGGTCGATGGAGAAGAGAGCGATGAAGAAGGAGAAGATCATCAAGTCCTCTCCATAGATAAATACTTAGCCATTAGAGATAAAATTGAGGATGAAAAAATCAATGATTTCATAGCCTCTTCTTCTTCCTCAACAAACCCACATATTCTTGAGCATATTGTGTAACTAGAAGTATAGGCTTCCCTAGCCTCATAGCCTCTTCTTCTTCCTCAACAAACCCACATATTCTTGAGCATATTGTGTAACTAGAAGTATAGGCTTCCCTAGCCTCAACAATCATCTCACCCATAGAACATGAATCCCCATCAGAAGAGGACCAAGGGTCCCCTACAATAACCATAGAAATTAGCCCAGGGAAAAACTTGAAAATAAACCGAGGATTGATTGAACAACAAAATAGTGACTAGTTAAAGTACTACAAAAACATAGTGATGCCTTCACATGGGAATACTCTGACATGATTGGAATCCATCATGATTTATGCACACACCACATATACATTAAGGAAGGATCCCGACCCATCCACCAACCCAGTGTCGTATGATTCCGACATTGAAGGACATAGTTAAGGAGGAGATATAGAAATTGCTCACAACCAACTTTATCTATCCAATTTATGATAGCCAGTGGGTCTCCCCTCTTGTCATGGTACCAAACAAAAACAACAAATGGAAAATTTGCGTGGACTGTAGAGAACTCAACAAAGCAACACACACAAAAAATTTTCCACTTTCGTTCATTGACCATGTCCTGGATATGTTAGTAGGAAATAAATACTTTTCTTTCCTCAACAGATTCAGTGGGTATAACCAGATCTAGATCACACCTGAAGATCAAGAAAAAACAACATTCACTTGTCCATGGGGGAAATTTTCCTATCATGTTCTACTATTCGGTTTATTCAATGTCCCCGCCACCTTTCAAAGAGTTGTCATTGGTATATTCTATGATTTAAATCATGAATGTGTGAAAATATATATGGACGATTTCACGACATACGTGGATAAATTTGATGAAGCATTGGCAAATCTAGAGAAAACATTGACAAGGTGTAAATAATCAAGTGTTTCCCTCAACAATGAGAAATGTGAAATGATGTTAATTGATGGCATCATATTAGGACACCACATCTCAACCAATGGTATCCAAGTGGATCAAACAAAAGTAAAGGTAATATTAAACTTTCCAACTCCAACCTCACAAAAACAAGTATAACACTTCTAAGGATATGCTGGTTATTATCGTCACTTTATTAAAAAATTCTCACAAATTGCTCATCCATTATTTGTTTTGCTTAAAAAATATTCTGAGTTTTCATGGACAAAGACATGCCAATGTCCACTTGATGAGTTGAAAACTAAAGTGTTTGAAGCTCCTATATTAAGAGGGCTTGATTGGTCCCTCTCGTTTCATATTTCTGCAGACGCATCTGATACCGGTATTGGAATTGTTCTAGGACAAATGTAAGGAAATGATCCATATGCAATCTACTACGTCGACAAGAATCTTTCGCTTGCAAAACTAAACTACATGGTAGCAGAAAAATGGTTTCTTGCGGTAATACATGCAATTAACAGTTTTCAGCATTACATCACAGGATATCCAATAATAATGCATATTGACCATGCTATCATAAAATATTTAATGAACAAACCTATAACTAATGGCAGAATTAGTAGATGGTTGATTTTACTATAAGAATATGATATAACCATATTAAATAAACCAGGAAAAGATAATGTAGTGGAAGATTTTCTTTCAAGACTCACATTTAACGAAAATGAACCACATGTAGAAGATTCTTTTTGTGATGATCAACACCTATTTGCAGTTTCTACTAACTCTCATTGGTTAGCATATATCGCTAATGACTTGGCTACAAGTAGACTACCACATCATTTATCTACAAAGTGTTGAAATATTGTAACTTCGAAGAATATTCTACCTGAGAGAGCGTTGAATAATATTATTATACTATATTTAATTAGGCCCTATTGTGCCTAAGTAAAAGTCAACCCTATTGTGCCTTGATCGTTAATTGTAAATTAAGAGGGTAAAGTGACAGGCCAGCCCAGACCTAATTATAGGTTGGCTAGACCACTATTTATAAGAGAGGCCAGTGCCTCATTTGGACAAACACACCTAGCTTTACAGTGCGCAAGTCTTAGAGGAGAAGCTGCTACAACTTGGGGTGACATCAAGGAGGGTTTCTGGTCTATCTCTTGGTATTTCTTAGTCAAGTGGTTCGCTACTCTTCCTAGTGAAGGAGTAGAGGAGGATCTTCTGTTCCGTATTTCGTCTATCTATATTGAGGAAGTTTTTGCTGGGTTTTCTCCCCCATGAGGTTTTCCCAGGATAA
>CBVK0102008086.1:0-12236 GCA_900067695.1 Picea abies
ATAAAACCTTATCCTAATCCTTAAACATTGTAACCTAAAACCTTTATATTCCCTAATACATCTAACAATTAATATTCCTAATCCCATAATTTATTATCTATAATAACTAACGTCTATAATATATAAACCTTACTGATATCTATAATATATAATATTATAATATATATAATATATATGAATATACATTAGTTATAATATATATAATATAGACATTAGGTATAATATATAAACCTTACTAATGTCTATATATAACCCATTACTAAATAATATAGACATTAGTAAGGGGTTATATATAATATAGACACTAGTTATATAAATAAACCTTACTAATGTCTATAACATATAACCCCTAACCCAAATACTATAATTGAAAACCAATATTATACCCAAATAAACCTTAGTCGAGTGTTAACAGGAGGAAGAGTATAGTCGAGGAGAGCTCGAGCCAGTAAACCTCCAAATGCGGACAAGGAAACAAAGACCTCGGCCACTACGGTGCAAGGAGACAGAGACCTCAAGCCACTACATGCTCAAAAGCCACTACATGCTCAAGGAGACAGACACCTTGACCTCAAGCCAATACGCGCCCAAGGAGACAGACACCTCGACCTCAAGCCAATATTCACAGGGAACCAAGAATGGTGAGTAATGCACTATTTTTTTTTCCATGTAAGGATTACTAAATTCTTCAATGGAGCTTCAAAAAAGAGTTTGGGTCAAGAAAGAGGAGGAGTTGTTAGATTCTATACAAGTAATGGTGTTCTTGTTGTATTGTGTAGATTTAGACCAAACCAATAATGAGGCAACAAAATTCATAACCCTTAGTCGAGGGTTAAAGGGAGGAATAGTATAGTCGAGGAGAGATCGATCCAGTAAACCCCAACACGCACAGAAGGAGACAAAGACCTTGGCCACTGCGATGCAAGGATACAAAGACCTCGAGCCACTGCACGTGAAAGGATACAAAGACCTCGACCTCGAGCCAATATTCATAGGGAACCAAGAATGGTGAGTAATGGACTATTTTTTTTTCCATGTAAGGATTACTAATACTAAATTCTTCAACAGAGCTTCAAAAAGGAATTTGGGTCAAGAAAGGGGAGGAGTTGTTAGATTCTAGACAAGTAATGGTGTTCTTGTTGTATTGTGTAGATTAATACCATACAAATAATGAGGCAACATAATTCATAACCCTTGTGATTAGCACAAAGTTATGCTTGAATATCAGAATTTAACTAGCTTTGAACCAAACCTAAACCATATGATTTCTTAATAAACACAAAAATGGACTTTGCTCATAGACTAGAAAGGACTAGAGTTTTCTTAGCATGTGTAAAGTCAAAATTTTGTCAGGGTTTTGGTTGGCTTAACTGCTTTAAGCATTAGCATTACTGTGTTCTTTTTAAAAAAATTCTAGAGTAGGGATAATTGTCCACGAAGATTGGACATTTTTTCCTTTTCTTCCCCACAGAAGCGATTTGAAGTTCAAATATAGGTTTTTCCCAACAATACTTTTTGAACCACCTATTGAGGACTTGATTGTATCTAGAGTTCAAATAGAGAATATACTAAAATATTTTTGGGTCATTTCCTTCTTAAACCTACAATCTTTGTTGACTTAGTCAGATAAATATTTTGGGCATTTCAAATTGTCGGGAATTATTTCTTAGATAACTTTTCTCTTGGCTAGCGTTTCAAAGGGTTAGTTGAGTGTTCAAATTTCCTTCGTCCTATTAGAGTTATAATTGGATATAATACTTATATGAATAATCCACAAGGGGATTTGTTCCTATGTTCATGGATTTGAACAGTGATTCACACGCTCATTAAGTCTTTGGAGTCCCACTTGAACTTACTAGACACCATTAGCATAACTAAGGAGTTCAAACTTCAACCTTTTTAAAAGGATTTTCACATATTTGATGTCTAACTCCAATTTTAATTATGGTTTCAAATTTTCATTTTTCATTTGATGAACTAATGAAATTAATGTTTGGAATGATGTTTGAGATGGGTGGATAACATGAGATTTCAAATGACCCCAAGGAAAGAAAAAATGGAGCCAATAGATTTTGCTAAAGATCCTAAGCCAAAATAAGTCACGACTCTTATATATTCAAATACCTCAAGCTTTATATGTCTACCACATGCTCCTGAGTATGATGATTTGTTTAAAAAATATGAGGAAATTGGGAAAACTAATTTTACCAACCCAGATAGCCAAGATATACATGATGCCACCACAAATCAGAATGTTCAAGAGTCCCAACTTTATAATGTGGCTACTAGATTAGTTATTTTCCCATGTCTAGAAATGATCAAATGGATAATTCACCATACAAATGTGGAGATAAAGTGAGTAATCAAATATGTTGGTTAGTGCATAACATCCTTTGAAGGTAGAAATTTGGATGCATATTACAAATTCCCCAAAGTTGAACAATATATAACCAACTCCTAGGTGTAACAATTTGTAGTAGATAATAAATATCATGATATAATGAAGGAGTAGTATATGGAAAAAATTTAGGTTTAGAAACACAAGTATATATCCTACATCTAACCTTAAGGAGCCCAACCAAAATGCAATTTCCCTGGTTAGCAGGTTACATGTAGAAAAAAATGGCTCTCATTTCATGTAAGCATCAGTCCCTTTGTTGTATAGTGTATCAAAAGAAAGGAAACATATTTAGTTGGGTTTATATCCTATCATTCACCTTTGGTGATGCCATAAAAAGATCTAAATTCACTCAACGAGGGACACAACTTGAGTTTTACATTTCATCCTTCATTCTAGATATCATTTGTGCTAAAAATACTTTTCAAGGAAGGGATGGTCATGAAACTCAACTTGTCCACTAGTCCAGGTTTACAGTCAAGATTTATGGGGTCATAAATATATGTATAAATATGTACATATATGTGACCACTTCCTATCTCCCCCTATATGAGTTGATTTTTAGAAGAAAATTCCAAAAGGATATTAATAGAGGAAAGTAAGGTCTTAGAGGAAATTAGGGATTGATATCTAGACAAGGGGTCAACATATATCAATTTTTATGGTGATACAAAGGATCCTCACTCTACCAAAGTATGTCCTATACAATTTGATAATTAGAGATAATTCTGATCAAAATACCCTTTTTGGTTTCAACAAACCTTTGGCATTTTCCAAAGAAATTATGCCCAATCTACTATATCATTACTAGATTTTTTGGGTCAACGAAGTTCATCTTTTTAAATATGGAAGCACACAAATAAGGGATTACAAATTTAAGTATGGAATATGTATAATGCATATACAATGAATGTTATGTCCAACCATCAAAGGCATGCCACCATTCAATGACCTTATTCGGAGAGTAGCCAAAAGATGGTCATTTTCTTATGGATAAGTTATACAATCCATAAAAAAGGTAGAAAAGGTAAAAGTTGTAGACATGACTAAAGGAGAAAAAACTTCTAGGATTAAAAAAATATAGAAAAACATATAACTATAGTATCAAGGAAAATTAAGACAGTTGATACAAAAGGATATACATCTAAAGAAAATATAAAGGACCCTAGAAACCTTAAGGAAGATACTCAAGGAGGGGGTGCTGGTGGAATTGAGCCACATACAAAGAAAACAACAATATCCAAGAATACAATTGCATAATTATCCATGGGCCTTGCAAATTAAAGAGGGTTGCATGCTGCCACTGATCCTTGTTTTTAGAACTTAATGGAAAGGGATCAACTAGTAGGAGATGAGATATCTCGACCATAGTTGCTTTCCTTCAATAATAAAAATAAGTAAATTGTCAAGTAGACACACACAAAGAGAAGGATGGTCTCAGATCAAATAGTGATAGAAACCATGGAGGTTGCCATTTTGGATATCGGTTTAATTATATCTTGTTTCCATGGCCACTACCAAGGTATCTACAACTCAAGAAAATGAGTAAAATGTTCTAAAAAAGACTCATGAGAGGGAAGGCTACAGGAAATAAAATAAAATAAAAACCTGAACACCAAGGAGAATACTACTAGATAGTGAAGTACAAAAACAACGACTTCATAAAATATGCCTTGGAAATCCCTGAAATGTGAACTTGGTGTAGAAATATTTCTACAGGTTGGTCTTATATATACAAGAAAAAATTCAAGAAGAATTGACACTCACTAACATATTTCAAGAGTGGAAAGAAAGGGAAGAAGGGTGGTTGTGGTGCATAGATCATCTAAAGAGTGGAAAGAAAGGGAAGAAGGGTGGTTGTGGTGCATAGATCATCTACATGAATGGAAACAAGACTTCAAATAAAACACATCCCT
The DNA here is from genome assembly GCA_900067695.1 of Picea abies. Lineage (NCBI taxonomy): Eukaryota > Viridiplantae > Streptophyta > Pinopsida > Pinales > Pinaceae > Picea > Picea abies. The sequence goes on from CBVK0102008086.1 coordinate 4,315, forward strand.
AAGGGTTCAACCTGGTTGTTGGTAAAGATGTCAATGTATCTATCACTTGGACATTGCATGGGGACTTCCTACAGACTCTTTCATTCCATGCCCATCGCATTTTCCTTTTCAATTATTCAACTACTATTTCTACTACAATTTATCCTTTATCCTTCTTGCTGCATGTAGGATTTGGAACCCAAGATGCCGAACCCACAACATTCTGTAAAATGTTCATAGTTTCAATTCGGTCATCACCTTTTGCTGTGGTTTCCAACAAACTTGGATATATTATGTTGACCATGGTATCTAGGATTTCATCTTGATAAAATGAAGAACCAACAAAAACAACACTTTCCTCATTTCTCAAAGCAAAGTGTAATAAAGGCATCTCAAAAGTATTTTCTCTGTATCTTTTTCCAATATTGCAAGAATATTATACATGCAACATAAGCTTTTCCCACAATCCTTTAATTTTTCAGCCTCCCTTGATTTTACTTCTTGTTGCAATTTCTCATTTACTGCATGCACAAAACCTCTAATAGTCAATAGTAAGTCTTCATGCATTTAACTGTGATAGCAGAATACACTTTCCCTGTGGATTGCAATGCAAAAGTGTTTTCTGATGCTGAAAAATATGTAATAAAAGTTGTTACTACCTCATTAGAACTCAAGCTATCTGAGCTGACCTTCACTTTCTAATTTTGGAGTTGTTCCATAGCATTATTGCACATATTAATTAACACAATAACATTGTAACTTGTCACAAAGAACAAAAATATCATTTCCCTTGTCTATATACAAATCTTTGAGACTCAAACCATTTAACATTACACTCCAAAATTCCACCACAGTCAAAACACCTCTTCTGGTATTGCATGGAAATTGTAACAAGACTATGGCCTCCTAGTTAAAATCATAAGAATGTTCTTCAAATCTTTCTATACTATCTCTTTATTCATCTTCTACGCCTTTAACACTTGTAAGGCACCTTTAAATGTTTGCATCTGGAATGGAAGTTGTAGTTCACCAAAGATAACACCATTGTATTCTCTCCTATCAGATCCATTAGAATTCAGTTATTGTTTTGAAGGAGTAAAGTATCTTTCATCAAAATCACCAAAGAGTTCCTCCTTTCTGGATTAAACTTAAAAATAAGGCTCAAACCTCTATAGTTGCATGAAATTTTGGGGTTGTAAATACAGTGGAAAACTTGAAAAGGTACGTGTACTAGCACTAAATTCAAGTAGAGGTATCTAGGTTCATTAATAGAGGGTGTGTATCAATGTTTTTTTTTAAGCGAAATTTCACCAATTTTTCTACATTAAGCAAACCAAAAACTAATGCTCCAAGAGTAATCTGAGACGATAAATTTTATTGCTTGTGTTGCACTGAAAGTGTCACCAAACATTGTTTGAAAGAATAGGAAACAATAGTTGTTTGATCATTCATCAAATATTCTCCTTCACTAATAATACTCAATTTATTGGTAGCACCAAGTTCCATCATGGACACAATTGCCAGAGGGTTTAAGTCACCTCCTCAACATGTCTATGACGGGATGATTTACATCCCTTTATTTAGTAGGATATCCAATTTCAATTGAACATGGAGTTGTGGCATAGAGAGAGTGGTGCTATAATGTCTAGGTCAACTTGAGTTGGTTAAAAAAATGATGATTGTTGTAAGATAACTCTATCAAACTCCCAACTTGATTTGACCTTCAAATCTGAGCAAAATCTGAATGGGGGGTTGGTCAAGGACCAAAGGGTGCCCTAAAGGGCCCCTTGTTCACACTAAGAAACCAATATCTTCATAGTATTGTTATGTTTCCTCAGTTATCCCTTGATAATCCTCTTTTCTCCTAGGAGAGTTCTAGCATCATTCCAATAGGCCATTCCACCCAACTCTTGAGGGAATAGGCATTGATTTTCTTCATCATTTGCCATTTTTCTTCCATTGTAATAATATCTCTCCATTAGGGAACTCAATATCCCTCCCAAGGAGGAAGAGGGGACTCATAATTCCTCATTTTTCTGTACGGTGTTTTTCCAACTAATATAATTATCCATTGGTGGCATAATCTTGGTCATTGGTTGTTTCTTTATGGTTTTAAACGTTTCTTATGCATTCTGGTTTTTATTTCCTTATTGTTTTAGTTTGTTTACTTTTTTATTTCATTTTCTTGGCTTGTTTAATCCATGCACTAACCTCTGTCTTGTCTAGCAGGCCCAACTAGGCATGGAAGTGCCCTTGTTTTTCTCACCCAAGTGACGAAACAGACACAACACTTATAAATAAGGCTCAAACCTCTATAGTTGTAGGAAATTTTGGGGTTGTAAATATAGTGGGAAATTTTCAAAGGTATGTTTACTGGCACTGAATTCAAGTAGAGGTATGTAGGTTCATTAATAGAGGGTGCGTATCAATGTTCTTTTTTTAAGTGAATTTTTGCCAATTTGGCTACATTAAGCAAACCAAGAACTAATGCTCCAAGAGTAATCTGAGAAAATAATTGTATCGTTGGTGTTGCATTGAAAGTGTCACCAAACATTATTTGAAAGAATAAGAAACAATAGTTGTCTGATCATTCATCAAATATTCTTCTTCATTAATAGTACTCAATTTATTGGTAGCACCAAGTTCCATCAAGGATGCAATTTCCATAGGGGTTAAGTCACCTCCTGAACATGTCTATGAAGGGATGATTTACATCACTTTATTTAGTAGGATATTCAATGCCAATTGGACATGGAGTTGTGGCATAGAGAAAGTGGTGCTATAATGTCGAGGTCAACTTGATTTGGTTAAAAAAATGATGATTGTTGTAAGATAACTCTATCAAACTTATGAATGTAATGTGGCAGCAATGAACTACATAATTAGATCTATAGTAATTGAGAAAAACAAGTAGTTTGGAAATATTACCTTGAACCTTGATCACAGTGGACTAACAATCAACCTGCTAGTTTTCTAGTGTTGTATATATTTTGGGTGGCTATGCTACATTTTCCACAACTAGGTTCTTGTATGCATTCAACAATGTTTTCCAATTATTTCTCTTTAGACTATGTCTTGCATAATGACCTCTATTCTCATAATCACAACAAATTATGATATCCATCTTCTTGTTAAATGTGTGTGGTTTACTATGGATAAGCTAAGTCACCCCCTGAACATGTTTGTGAAAGGATGATTTACATCACTTTCTTTAGTAGGATATCCAATGCCAATTGAACATGAAGTTGTGACATATAGCAAGTGGTGCTATAATGTCGAGGTTAACTTGATTTGGTTAAAAAAATGATGGTTGTTGTAAGATAAATCTATCAAACTTACGACTATAATGTGGCAGCAATGAACTACATAATTAGATCTATAGTAATTGAGAAAAATAAGTAGGTTGGAAATATTACCTTGAACCTTGATCATAATGGACTAACAATCAACTTGTTAGTTTTCGAGTGTTGTATATATTTTGGGTGGCTATGATAAATTTTCCACAAACAGGTTCTTGTATGCATTCAACACTATTTTCCAATTATTTCTCTTTAAACTATGTCTTGCATAGTGACCTCTATTCTCATAATCACAACAAATTATGATCTCCATATTCTTTTTAAATGTCCGTGGTTTACTACGAATAAAATAAGTCACCCCCTGAACACAACAAATAAGAATGTATGGTTTAAAAGGGTATAAAAATGTATGGTTAAAAAAAAGTCCAAATATCATCATTCACGGTGACGAGAAAGCAAAATGACATTGGGAAATAAGAGCCAAATGTGGATATTTGGCTTCTTTACATTTTAACAACAAAATATTATAAATCTCTTAAATGTATAAACACATTTACAATATCCCAAAGGGGAAGTTCTTGTGTTGACAAGAAACAAGTCTAGCAAACACATTTATCTCACCCATTTTCCCCACCCTTGGCATCATAATCCTCTCTTGTAGTCAAATCCAAATGTATTTTATATTATATTTTATATGTTACACCATAGTGATTTTTACTTTTAAGACTTTGACATAGAAAAGATTAATGCCAAGAAATTCCATAAAAATATAACACTTCCTCCTTGGATTTGTATGGTGGTTGTCTTGTATGGATTGATGGCATCACCCGTTTGTCTAATCATAGGCCCATTTGATTTTTCATTTCTTGGAGGGAAAAATAAATGTGTATGCATAAAATGTGTTATATCATGAATGTTTCTCATTCAAAATTTCCTTAGTTGCGTTGATTATATCAAAACCTTCTAGAACCTTTTACCTAGATCCCAAATTGAGGATGGATGGGTGGATTACCTGGTGGGAGGATGTACTTGGTGAACTATGGCCTTTCTACATGGGTGACAACTTGCAACATTTGGTGTAACTAGATTTGAATCATTCAGAAGGAACTCTAAGATGTTTCTAAGGCCCTCCAATTCACCCCTTTTGATGAAGAAAACCAAATACATTCACCAAGCTTTACAATATATTGAGTTTGGATGAAATATAGCAGGATAGAAATGCCTAGTTTCAAGCTCATTTGCATTGGCTCAATTTGAGAGATAGGCCCACTAAGGCCTTCATTAAAGTATTGGAAATTAAACAAGCTAGTCAAAAAATAGTTGTTCTCAAGAATTTGAATGGCTAGGTAAATGATCGAATGGGAATTTCTAGCTCATTATTTGATGACTTTTCAATCTTCGAACTTCCAAAATAAATATAGGTGGCCATGAAAAATTGCCTCAATGTTATTCCAATTAATATTATAGAGGAACAAAAGCATGCATGTGATCATGGCTTATTTGCAAATGACTTGATTACAACTCTGCATGAAATGTATGATGATAAAGTGCTTAGGTTTGATGGTTTCCCATGTGATTTTTACAAATCCACATGGATTTTTTTAAGTCCTAGATTACTCTAGGATAGAAAACATCCCTTAGGAAACTATATTTCGGGTGGGAATTAACCAATATATCTTTTATTTTATTTCCAAGGTGGGGTGAGATTGAGTTGATTACAAACTAGAGGCAAGTTATGTTGTTCAATGCTTCCTACATGCTTTTGATAAAATCCTTATCTCTTCATCTCAAGTGTATTTTGTCAAAGATTTCCATGGTAGAATATACAATATTTATCCATGGTTGATACATTTTAGACAATGTTATCATTTTTTGGGAGGACAAATTCTCACATCATTGTTTGGGTTGTTTCCTCAACTTTCAAACTCTCTAGAAAGAATGCTAGAAAAATACTAGAAAATGAATTGCCTAAATTACATTTCTGCCTCCATATATGAGTCAAAGGTCCTTTATAATCCAAAACTGGGCCATTTTAAAACAATAGCAAAAATGTGAATTATGTATTGGGTCAAATTATGACATCGTGTGGATTTGGCATTAAAAATATAGTGTCATATTATTTATTGTCCATTAATTCTCCCCTTTTTATAACTACTTTTTCTTATTTGATGGAGTTTATGTACAACTGAATAGGTACTTGTCAGACCTATCATCCTCGAGTGAGGGAATTTCTGGAGGGAGGGGGGAAAGTGTTACATCCAACACATCTAACAACGTGAGATCAACTGGAGGTGAAAACGTCAATTTTTTTTTTCGTAAGCACATGAAATTCTTTCTTGCTGAAGGAGGTTCATGTTCTTATAACAATGAGAGAATATGTGACGTTGAGGTTCCTTTGAGGTACAAATATCTAGTGAGACGATGGGTACCCAATGAACTTCCTCAGTTGGACACTGACTTCTCTGTCAATGAGAGGATTTATCACATTGATCTGTCATCCATACATGGTCTGGGTCTATTCTCCATGGATGGAATAAAGGTGAAAGATGGAGGACTTGTTGAGTTGATGGATTATGTCGGACCATGCTACAACTATGGAGATTGGTTAAGGCTAGTACAATATATGCCAAGTATGCAAAGATATGCAGTCATTGCAAATTACACACAACTAAAAGAAAACGATCACAATAAAGGAGTGGCGATGTATATTGATGGAAGGCCAAAGGCATCAGGGAATATTGCAGGGCTTATTAATAGTACAAGAGCTAGGACAACAAGAAAACAACCCAATTGTATATTTGAGGTTCGTGAAGGAAATCAAATATTCTTATGTGCAATGAAAATAATAGCCATAGGGGAAGAGTTGTTGATCGATTATGATTTGAATCGAATCGATGGAAGCACTGCTATTATGGGGGTAAATATGTTCTACCAATATACCAAACCCACAATACATGTTTTCCTTTTTATATATTTAACATACATTTTAATAGCTCATGCTTCTTAGATTATTTTCTAAAATTCTAAATTGTCATGCATCTTAAATGTGGCAGGGTGATCATGGGAAGGCATCGACTAACTGACAACATGTATAACAATGATTTTCATATCAATTCTTGCTTACGATAATTGAATTAACATGTTTATTTGTTGATGTAGATGAGTACATCGTCAGAGCATGATGATGTGTGGGATGAAATATATGATTCCATCAATTTGATGGAAACAATTCGAAAGGCATTGAAAAAGGAAAATAGGGAATTCATTGAATTGGCTAGGTCTAAGCAACTTATAGAGGAAGGAAAATAAAGGATGAAAATTTTAAGGTAGGATACATAACAATTTGGGGTAAGCACAATTAAAAAAATACTATTTCTGACATATATTGATTTATGAAATTTTGCTTGATATATTTATATGATCAATGCTTAAATGTTTTATTTCTATAGTCTTTTTTGGATATGACGGGATAGCCTAGTCATGGGGACATTGCTAGTGGCAGTGATTCCAAAACCCCACAATGTCCTAGCACGAGCCACATACCTGCGAGGCTATTTTTCTCTCTGCTTATGGATCAGAGCACTGCAACTCCTGGGGCCCATGAGATTCCCCCACCGCACACGCTAGACCATGCACATGATGGTCTACAAGGTGGATCTCATGAGGATATTGGTTCTGTGCAACCAGAGCATTATTATCCCAGGGAAACACATGTTCAAAGCTCAAGAACACTCTCCACCATATTTTTGGTAGACGAAAACTTGGTTCCATTGAAGATACAACAAATGGTAGCTATTTTTGAACATGTTAAAAAATTCCTACCATTTGATTGACACCTACATCTTTCATGTTAATTTAATCTAATTATCATATCGTTTTTCAAGAAACAATATTTTTTATAGGACCTTGCATGACAAGGATTTAGAGATTTTCAGGCCCACCATTTGCACATGGTGGAATGCCCAAAATAGAGATTTGAAAAAGAATCTTATAAACCATATGGTCAGAATGTTTGGTGATTTATTCAACAAGTCCGAAATCACCTCGAGGGTTGGTACATATTTAAAATATGTCAAAGATCAATATAGGTTTCAATTGAAAAAGAACCCTAAGTATGATCGTCCTCTGGCCATTCCTGATAAGGAATGGAAGAATATACAAAGAATATACATGAGGACGCAAAGGAGAGTGCATTGAGAAACAAAGGGAAGATACCACATGGCCCTGGAAGGTAATATATGATATTTTGAATTGAATATGCTGAATTTTGTTTAGTTCTACATAAAAAAATTGCGATATCTTATACCATACTTGAAACTTTTCGTAGGCTCCCAGACACTTCAAAAGAAACCAAGGTAAGACTAGAAAAACATGGGCAACACAAAATTGACCAAGGTGGTTACTTGATATTAAAAGCTCAAATTGTAAGTACCAAATACTTTATTCATATTATACATATCATCATGTAAATTTTATCTAATTGCATCAAGTAAGAAAAAATCCATATCTTATGCCATGCGATGCAGGGGGATACATTCAAAATTTCCACCACCGAAGAAGACTTGATGCTTGACTTCAAGTTCGACTTTCAAGATGTGGTGGAAAATCGACAAAGGAAGGGACAAACACAATCTGACCCTTCGA